>JAODAL010033033.1:0-46084 GCA_025379985.1 Phyllomedusa bahiana | reverse complement strand
AGTTTTTTGGTCAGTTTTGCCTTTTAAATTCCCCGGGGAAAATTTTATAGTAAAGCGATTCTAAGAGCGGCGGCATTTCCTCTGCGTGTTTATAAAACCCCAAACATTGTATGAAGCCCAAACCCAAGCCCCCTCTGCATTTTTAAGCTTTGGCAAACCCGTTTACGCCCCCTGGGGGGCCTGTGCAGCCGGGGAAATAGTTTTTTTTAACGTTTTTCGTCCCGAAGTTTCGGAACGAATTTTTTTTTTTTTCCCGAGAAACCCGGCGAAGTAAACCCAAAGGGAAATTTGGGGAAAAAAATTCGCCCACTTACTCAAAAGCTTCAAAAATTTTTTACACCCTTAAAGTATGAGTTTGATAAAAATTTTATCAAATCTGCTTAATGACAGAACAAAAACATGGCACATCAATGGCACAGCAAAAGAGAATATACTGCTAAACTTTGATGTGAATATGTATAATTTTTTTGCGTTTTTGAAACCAATTTAACTAATAAGGGTTTAAATAAGGGGAATCTCCCCAAAAGAGCTCTGACTCTAAATTGCCCAAGCCCTCAAAAGGGCCCTTTTTCCCATTTTTTTGGGATATCCCTTTAGATTTTTTCCCCTTCTTTTTGTTTTTGGACTTAATTGGACTTGAGTTTTCCTTAAATATTGCCCATTTGTATGTCAAATATACAAACCCAAAAAAATTTTTCCCTTTAAAAAATAATTTTTTGATAGCCCACATTTAAAAAATCTAACAAAACCTTACAAATTTTAAGAAAGGGACAAAAAAAGGGGTACAGTCTATTTTAACCCTGTCTCCTATAATATCTGATGCTAATAAAAAACCACTTAGAGGAGACCCCATAAAAAAAAAAGGGGGCAAAACCTTTAAATACTCCTTGTTTAATCCTACAAATCCCCCTTTACCTACTTGAGAAACCCCAACGGGGAGGCAAAACAGAGGACAAAATGGCAGTGTTATACAACAATGTTAGATGGAAAAACAGCGCCCAAAACAATTGGCAGAAAAAAAAACCCCCAAAATTTTTTCGTTTTCCCGTTTTAGGGGTCCTTTATTGGGTTGAAAAAGGGGAAATTTCCTTTTAAAAAAAAACAGTGTTTCATACTAATTTATTAGGGATAGTCCAAATAAGCCCCTTTAAAAAAAAATTTCCCTTTCAAAAGCACCCTTCATATTCAAAATAAAGGTACCTGAACCTCCCGTATGGTGGGCCCTTTTGGAAAGGGAATTTTAATATTGGAAACCCCAGGAGTTGGTGTTTTCTCCAAAAGGGGGAACGTCAGAATAGTGATGGTGTTAGGTTTCCCAAAAAACTATACCGAATAACTAGGGGTACTTATAAATAGTGTTGAGCGATTTTTTTCACAAAAATTGAAAAACGGCAATGTTTTTATGGTGATCAAATTTTCCCGATCATTTCGATAATTAAAAGGGTTTAAAAATTTTTGCATTATCTATTAAAAATCGCGCCTTTTTTTGGGCTTCCTGGGAATTTTGGGGGGCCAGCAAATGAGATTAAGGGTTTGAGCAGGGGGGATGTGGGGTGCGATGGGCATGACTGGGATGGTAGGGGTTTCGATTTTTTGGGGAAATTTACATGACCGTTTTTTCATAAACAGCTTTTTCCTGTTTCAGCCCCCAGTGTCTCCGGCATCTCATAGGGATAGGCCCTTGCGCTCTCCCGGGTGGCCAAACAGTCAGCAAAATTTAGTTATTTTTTGCAAAGAAAAAAAACCTTTATTATTTGCTGTGATCCTTACCAAATTTAGTTGGGTTTTGAGATTTGAAGATTTTTGGTTAGCTGGGAAAATTTTTAAAGGGGCACCCCTCCCGCTGAAATTTTCCACGGCGGGGGGAGGGGGGGGGGGGGGCCCGGGCGAAAAACAGCAAGCTCTATCTAAAAAAGAACACTGGATAAAGTTCCCCCAAAGACTTTAGTGTAGAAAGGGTTTAAATGGAATATCTTTATTTTTAAAACATTTTTGCAAATTGGGAAATTATTTCCTGGATATTGGGCGGGCCTTTAATTATATTGGATAAACATCATTTCTTGTAACTGCGGTCTCTTTGTTAGCTGAAAAACTCCACTTTTATTATCGTTTACATTTCAGATAGGGGGTTAAAATTTTTTCCCCCATTACACCTGGGGATGTTGATTTACCCACCTTGCCCCTTAAATTACAATCCAGCAATCTTTTTGTCACCAGGTTTTTTTTTAGGGTTCCCCAAAAATTTCCGTGTCTCTTTCGAAAACATCAAAAGTTAGTTTTTTTTGACTTTTGCGCACCCGCACTGTTCATTAAAGCAGCTTTCATTTAAAATTTAAAAAAAACAGCAATTTATATTCCCCACGGGTAAATTTAAAAGGTGAAAAAAAATCCCGGGTTTTTTATACAAAACAAACTTTTGGTTTTTTTTGCTTTTGCACACCCAGCACTGTTCATTGACGCGGCATCTACGAAAAATTTTAAAACAGCAATTTAATTCATCACGGGGGAATTAAAAGGGTTTGAAAAAAAATACGTTTATTATTTTAAAAAACAAACATTTTAGGGTTTTTTGACTTTTGCGCACCCCCCTTGCTTCATTGAGGGCAGATCAACGTAAATTTTTTAAAACGCAATTCTATATTCACCAAGGTGAATTAAAAAGGTGAAAAAAAAATACCGTTTATTAAAATCAAAACATAACAGTTACGTTTTTTTTTGATTTTGCGCCCCCCAGCATGTTCATTGAGGGCCGCATCTACTTTAAATTTTAAAACAGCAATTCTATATTCCCCACGGGTGGAATTGAAAGGTCCCAAAAAATCCGTTTATTATATAAAAACATAACAGTCAAGGTTTTTTTGACTTTTGCGCATCCAGACTGTTAATTGGGAAGCGGGCATTACGAAAATTCTTAAAAGCAATTCTTTTTTCACCACGGGGTAATTGAAAGGTGAAAAAAAATTCCGGGTTTATTATATCAAAACAAAATTTTTAAAGTTTTTTTTTGATTTTTTGCGCCCCCAACCCTTTTTCCATTGATCCCGGCATTACGTTATTTTTAAAACAGCAATTTTTATTCCAAGGTGATTGAAAGGTGCAAAAAATACCGTTTATTATATCAAAAAAAAACATTTACGTGTTTTTTAAACTTTTGGGCACCCAGCCCCTGTTCTTTGGGACGAAAGCATTAGTAAATCTTAAAACGCAATTTATATTTCCCACAGGTGAATTAAAAGGTGAAAAAAATCCCGTTTTTTAAAATTAAAAAACATAACGTCACTTTGTTTTTTGATTTTTTTGCGCACCAGCACTGTTCTTTGACGCATGCTTCTACTTTAAATTTTTTTAAAAAAAGCAATTTATATTCCCCCACGGGGTGAATTGAAAGGTGAAAAAATACCTTTTAAATTATATCAAAACTAACAGTTACGTGTTTTTTGACTTTTGCGCACCAAACACTGTTCTTGACGAAAGCTTACGTAAATTTTTAAAACAGAAATTTATAATTCCCCACAGGGGGAATTGAAAGGTCCCAAAAAAAATACCGTTTTTTTATATAAAACATAACAGTTAGGTTTTTTTTTTGGGACTTTTCCCACCCCCAGAATTTTCATTGAGAGCTTTTAAGTAAATCTTAAAAACGAAAATTCTATATTAAACCACAGGTGAATTAAAAGGTGCAAAAAAAAACCGATTTATTATATAAAAATTAAAGTTAGTGTTTTTTGACTTTTGCAAAACCCACCCACTGTTCATTGACCCCAGCATCTACGTAAATCTTAAAAGCATTTTTTAATTCACACGGGGGAATTAAAAAGGTCCAAAAAATCCCGTTTATTATTCAAAAACTAAACTTTAAGGTTTTTTTTGGGACTTTTGCCACCCAGCATTTTTAAATTGACGCAGCTTTAAAGTAAATTTTAAAAAACAGCAATTCAAATATTCACCACGGTAAATTAAAAGGTGCAAAAAATACCGTTTATTATTCAAAACTTAACAGTCAGTGTTTTTTGACTTTTGGGGCATCAGCACTTTTAATTAAAGAAAGCATCAAAGAAAATTTTTAAAACAGCAATTTATTTTTCCCCAAAAGGGTTTAAATTGAAAGGTGAAAAAATTTCCCTTTTTTTATTATATCAAAAATAAATTAGGGGTTTTTTTGTTTTTTTCCCGAACCCAAAGGGTTAATTGTTTGCACCATCTAGGGAAAATTTTTAAAAAACAGCAATTCTATTTTCCCACCACAGGTGAATTAAAAAGGTGCAAAAAAACCGTTTATTATAAAAAAACAAAACGTTACGTTTTTTTTTAAACCTTTTGCGCCCCCGGGCACTGTTCTTTGGGAGGGCAGATTACGAAAAACTTAAAACACCCAATTCTTTTATTCACCACAGGTGAATTAAAAGGGGTGAAAAAATTTTTCCCCTTTTTTTTTTTATTATATAAAAAACATAACAGTCACGTGTTTTTTTGATTTTTTGCGCCCCCAAACTTTTCTTTTGACGCAGCATCTACGAAAAATTTTAAAACACCCAATTCTAAAATTCCCAAACAGGTGAATTGAAAGGGTTTGAAAAAAAATCCCGTTTATTATATCAAAACAAAAACAGTTACGTTTTTTTTGATTTTTGCGCACCAGAAATTTTCATTGGACGAGGATCTACGAAAATTTTAAAACAGAATTCAAATTTTCCCAACAGGGGGAATTTTGAAAGGTGAAAAAAATACCGTTTTTTTAAAACCAAAACATAACAGATACATTTTTTTTTGGATTTTTTTGCCCGGGTCGTTTTGGTTTTTAGACCCCTTGAAAATTAAAAATTTTTAACCCAGCAATTTTTTTTTTTAAATTAGAGGGTTTTGGGAGAAAGCTGTGATTTCCCGTCTTTTAATAAAGACTTTTCAAAACTTTTTCCCATCCCTTCTCAATTTTTTTTTATTTTTGAAAAAGGGGAGCAAAATGCAGGTGGAAAGGAAAGGCAAAGAGGGGGGGTGGGCACGGGAGGAAGAGGATTTTCAGTTGGGGGCCCGGCCTGTCATCGCTGGGTCAGGGTTTTTGTGAACCCTAAGTAAAAAAACCTTTCCGGTGCCAAATCTGTCCTTCGGGGTTTTAAAGGGAAAACCTTTGCATTGGGCCAGTCTTACCCCCTCTTTCATCGCGGGCCCAGGGGGCCACAAAGTCGTCATTTAGTTATCGCAACCCCTTTCAAAATTAAAAGACCCAAAAAGTCAACTGGTTGTACCCCACTGGGGTAACCCATTGTCAAAAGCCCCTCTTTGATGAAAAAATTGCGGTTGGGGCCCCAAAAAAGGCCCTTTTAAAAGACCCAAGGGATGATTTGTTTTGCTTGACGCCATTTTTATGAGGGCCATCAGAGGAGGGGGAAGGTTTTTGGGTTTCAATGGGCAAAAACCCCGGGGCCCTTTTCGGCAACGGCCCCTTTGGGCGGGTTTTTTTTGTTGGCCCGCCAAGCTTTGGTTTTGCGGGGGAAATTTTTCGGGGGAGGGGGCCCAAGTCATTTTTTGGGAGGGGGGGGGATAATGTTTGGGGAATGGGATCCACCCCGGTTTTTCCCCGCGGAATTTTTTTTTGGGGGGCCCCTTCCCTCAGTGGCCGGGAGGGGGCCATGGGGTAGGGTTTTTCCAATACGGGTCCAGCCCCCAAAAAGGGGGAGAGGGGGGTTTGCGGGAACCCCGCTGTTTATGATTCCTCCGCCAGGGGTCAGCGAAAAACCACCGCCTCGCTTATCGCCGTCAAAAAGGCCCAGGACCCCCAAAGGGCCCTGGGCCTTTTTTGGGACCCAACCCTCTGATTCCCCCAGCGATTTTCTATGCCGCCTTTGCCTTTAATTGCAAAAATTTGGGGCAAGAAAAAAAACCTTTAAAAGGGGTTTAAACCACCACCAACAGGGTTTTAGTCAATGCAGCGAATGCATGAGTTAAAATGGAGGGAAACGGGCCAAAAAAAGGGCCCAGGGAAGGGGGGCCCTAAACCACTGTCACACTTTTTGTCTCCCCCTCCTCCCCCTCCGCCCCCCCAAAAGCGTTCCTCAGCTCCCCAGGGTCTCTCAGAGTCATGATAGGGATCACCCTCCCCCTTTCGGGCCTCCACCTTTGGCGGAGTACCACCAGCACCCCCCGGGAGCCCCACCTCCCCCTTTCCTTCCGCCAGTTTGACGCCCTGCACAAAAACCCGGGCCAGTTTGCGGGCCCCCTTTTTGGGCCCTTCCAGGTTTGGGAGCGGGAAGAAAAAACATTTTTTAACCCCAAAAACCACCCCAAACCCAAAAGCCTGAATGTGGGCATTGCCGGGCTTTTGGCCTTGGAAATGTTGCCTTTTCCCTTTCTGGTGGACACAGATGGATTCGCCACGTCATGGCCCTCCCCTTTGCCCCCAATACCAGATGCCGGGGCAGGGCATTTCTTTGCCAAAAAAAGCCGCCCCCTTTCCGGGCCCGCCACGTGTCATCAAAAAATTTCAAGCGCGTTGTCTGATCTGTGGCCCCGGGGAAAAATCCATCTCCCCCACCCGACACATGGAATAGTTTAAGGGACGACCAAGGCCGCTATATCTTGTGACAGCCCCAAATGGGGGGGAGCTGGGTGGTTTGTCTCTGGGGGGGGCGGTGGCTCTTTTGGGTCGGCGCACGCTCTTCAAAACCCCAAGGGTTTGGGGCGGGCTCTTTCCCCCAAAGGGCCCTTTTGGGGGCATCACGTTTCCCCCGAAAACAACCCGGCCGTGTTTTTAAATTTTAAACTGCCCTTTGGGGACCGTCCAACACAGGTCAGGAGCTGTGGACGGCCTAAGCCCAAAGGGGACCGAGGTGGCTGGGTGACCCAAAAACCTTGTGCCAGGCAAGGTGGTGTTTCGGGTAACGGGGGAAAATTGTGGCCGCCCCTTTAAAATCGGTAGGCTGGAGCCCTCCCTTTTCCCGGCACATGTCATGAAAACCCGTCGTCCAAAAATTTTTAAAAAGCTAAAAAGGGTCTGGGCTGCCCGCTGAAGAAGGGTCCCAAAGGGTTTAGTTGCAATTCCCCCGTTCGCAACCCCCGCTTGTCCCGCCTGGCTGCTTTTCAGGTTAAACTCGGCCCCCCCCCCCCCCCCCGTCAACCGTTTTATTGTTTTACGTTGGCAAAAAAAGGGTGGAATTACACCCCCCACATGGCCCCCCGCAAATTTTGGCAAACAGCGCAAATTTCCATTTCCGTACGAAGTTTTACACTTGGGGCCCGACAAGAGCGGTGGACCTCGGGGGGGGTTGAACCACCCAGAGTGGAGGCAGGGTGAAAAAAGGGGTCTGACCCAAACCTTGCCAGTTTTGAAGAAGCCCCCAAAAAGGTCAGTGGGACATTGCCCCTTGTCAGCCTGAGCTTGTGGTGTTTTAGGGTTTTTGGGAAAAAAACGGGTTTGGGCACTCCCGAAAAAAACCCGGTCCCCCCAGCGAAGGGGAGGAGGCAGACCAACCGATGCGAAAAAACGGGGGCCTTTCTCTCCCTCAAAACCACAAAAGGGCCCCCTTTACAGTTTCACAATTTCACGGTTTTTAATTAAAGGGAGTGGTTTTGGGGGGGCCAGGAGCTAGTTTCAAGGTGGCGCACAGCTCTCAGGGTGCATCATCTCAGGCAAGTCAGGGCCCGTGTTGAAAATGTGGGAGGGCCCGCGGAGGAGGAGGGGGGTATTCCCAGAACCGATGGTTTCCCACGTCCCTGCCTTGGAAAGAGGTTGGCCGGGAATTTTAGGGGAGGAGGAAGATGAGGAAAAATTTTTTGCTAGTGCCCCCCGACCCAGAGGTTGGGGAAAACAAGGGGTCCATCTTACATAAGTTTGGATGCTCCCTTTCCTCCAACATTTATCTCGCATTAAGGCCATCCCAAAAAGAACAACCCGTTAAATGGGGGGCCACCCCCCTGGATTTCCCCCCTCAAAAAAAAAATAGCATTTCCTTCCACCCACCCCAAATTTGAGAGTTAAAAAGGGAGGAAATGGAGACCTTTTCTGATTGATAACTGGAGGGAAAGGGTTTCTCTGCTTCACGTTTCCCCCAAAAGTCACGGTTTAAAAAACAAACAGCGACGTGGGCAAGCGTTAGTTAGAGTGCCCAAATAGGGGGTAGCGGCAGCAGCAGGGAAGGTGGGGGAGAAACCTAATGGGTGACCTCTTTGGCCCAATTTTTTTGTTTACCACCTCACCAAAGCAAAGCAATGCGGGAAAACATTTAAACACCAGAGACAGTTAAAATCATGGGTTTCCGGGCTATCTGCGGGCTCAAAAACCGATGTTTTTTTCATTGGTTTTTCCGGGGCCCCCAAAAGAATTTGGGTTTTCCAAAAAAAGGGAATGGGAACCGAGTGGGGTGTCACGCCATAGAGGTGTTGTCCTGCCCAGCAGCCCCGCGTCTTTTTGAGCGGACCCCCTTTAAGGGGAAAAGCTGGAGGAGGCATTACAGACAAAAAGCATCCGGCTTTCAAGAAAAATGTGGATCGTTTTTTTATTTCATCAAGGGTGAATTTGGCATGGGGTCTTGTTTATGTTGTGGCCCCCAAATTTCCCAGGTCACCGATTAGTTGCCCGTCTACTTCACATTCCCTTTTTTAAACAAAATGGTCCCCCTTGAAAATTTTTTTTAAAATGATAATTTTTTTTACTGCAATTTTTAATTTTCTTTTCCAAAAAGTTCATTTTGCTGGTTTTTTCTGTGAGGAGACTGTGAAAGAAAACCAGGTTTCATGACAAACACCGAAATTCCCCTTTACTCACTTTATTTAAAAAGTTTTCGCATTTTTCAAAGGTTTTGAGGTCATGTTGCTGTGAGATACAGCAATAAACTGGTCCCTTTTGGGAAAAGAAATGTGATTCTAAGTGGGCCCTTTTCCCTCACAAATTTTTTTAGTGGCTGAGGGAAATCATATTTATAATTTTTTGGGGGCTTTTTGCTGTGAGATAAAAGTATAAATTTTTGGCCTTTGGAAAAGAAAAAGGGCTTTAAGTGGCATTTTCCCTCACAATTTTTAAAAGTGGGGGGAGAATATTTTTTATAATTTTTTTGGGGGCATTTTTAGCTGTGAGATACAGCAAAATCATGGCCTTTGTAACAGGGAAAAAAGGCCCTTTTTTTAAAAATTTGGGATTTCTCCCTCACAATTTTTTTAAAAGTGGCCTGAGAAGTCATTTTTTTAAATTTTTTTGGGGAAAGCTGCTTTAAAAAGCAGCAAAACTACAGGTTTTTATTTAAAAAAAAGTTTTTTTTAACAGGGAAAATTTTTTCTTTTAAATTGACCAAAGGGCTCAAGGGGGCTGCCCTTTTAATTTTTGGGGGATTTTTTCTGTGACATGAAACATAAACAGGTTTTTTCTAAAAAAAGTTGTTTCTAAAAAGGGAAATTTTTTTCTTACAAATTTAAACCCAAAATGGGTCAAGGGGCTTTCTTTGAATTTTTTTGGGGGGATTTTGCCCGGACATGCAGCTTTTACTACAGGTTTCCCATTTTTAAAAAATGTTGTTTCTAACCGACATTTGTTTTTCACAATTTTCAAGAGTGGTCAAGGGTGATGGGGCTTCGAAACAGGAAAAGGTAGGACACTGTTAATGGGCACATTTTTGCAAAAAAGAATTTTTTTTGCAAGATCTTTAACTTGCTATCCAAACCCTTTTATTGAGACAACCCCCTTTAATACAATGAAAAAAAAAAGGAAACAAAGGGTTTGGGGGGATTCCAAACCATTTTTAAAAAAAGTGTTTTCTAAAAATTAAAGTACTAAAAAAACTTGCATGTACAAAAAAAAGCTGTTAAAAAAATTTCCCTTTAATTGTACAAGGGAAAGGGACAGGGGGAAAAATTGACCCCGTTTTAGGTTATTTAAATGGAAAATGGAGTATGGGGCAGGACAGGGGAACAAAATACAAAAGACCCTTTCCCAGCCCCGTTTAGTAAAATTTAGAAAAAGAAAGCCAAGATAAAGGGCAACCCGGGTGTAAAAAAGGAGCGTTAACCCCCCAGTATTTTTCCCCCAAATTTAAGCCAAATTTGGGCCCACTCATAAAGGGGGGGCAAGCGCTACCCAGGTATTGACTGTGTACAGAGGAAGGTGGAGTTCCTCACCCCCTTTCCCCTTTTCCCCGGGTCTGCTTCAGCACGACAGTTTTCGTTCTGCGTATAAAGGGGTTTTTAAACCCGGTGTTAATTTGATGTGGGGAAGGGCCCGCCCCGGGGGTTTTACGAACCCCCCTGTAATCCGGCCCTGGGTAATTTTTTGTGGCCCAGGACGGTTTTAGTCAATGTCCAGTTAACCCAAAAAAGGTGGTTGAAAAACTCCCTTTTTCCGGCACTTTTTAAATGTGGGGGTCTTTCAGGTTTGGGGGTCATGCTGTGGGCCCCGGGGAAAAGGGGATAGTCAATGGGCCCGTTCAAAATTTAAAAAAGGTGGTTGAAAGGCTCCTTTTTCCCGGGACTTTTTAAATGTGGGGTCATGCCGGGGTTTTGGGGTCTTTCTTTTGGGCCCAAGGGGCAGAATTTTGTACAAGTCCAGTAGAAACTAAAAGGGGGGTTGAAAGACTCCTTTTCCGGCACTTTTTAAAAGTGGGGGTTTGCAGGTTTTTGGGGTCATTGTGGCCCAAAGGGCGGTATAGTCAATGTCCAGTTCAACTAAAAAGGGTTTGGGTTGGAAAAACTCCTTTTTCCGGCCTTTTTAAATGTGGGGGGGGCATGCAGGTTTGGGGCTCATGTTTTGGCCCAAAACAGGTATAGTCAAATTTTCCCGTTCAACTAAAATGGGTGGTTGAAAAAACTCCTTTTTTTCCCGGGGCCCCTTTTTAAATGTGGGGGGGATGCAGGTTTGGGGTCTTTCTGTGGCCCGGGGCAGGATAGTCAATGTCCGTTCAATAAATGGGGGTTGAAAGACCTTTTTTTTCCCGGGGAAATTTTTAAAGGGGGGGTCATGCAGGTTTTTTGGGTTTATTTCTGTGGCCCAGGACAGGTATAGTCAAGTTTCCCGTTAACTAAAATGGGGGGTTGAAAGGACTCCTTTTTCCGGCACTTTTTAAATGTGGGGGTAATTGGGGTTTGGGGCCCCCCATTTCTTTTGGCCCCGGAAGGGATTGTCAAATTTTCCCGTGGAAAAATAAAATGGGGTTGAAAGACTCCTTTTTCCGGCAAATTTTTTAAAAGTGGGAAGGGTTTAGGTCTGGGGGGTTCATTTCTTTTGGGCCCCGGAAGGTTATAGTCAATGTCCAGTGAAACTAAATGGTGATTGAAAAGGACTCCTTTTTCTGGCTACCTTTTCTTAATGTGGGGGTCATCTGGTTTGGGGCTCATGCTGTGGCCCAGGACAGGTATAGTCAATGTCCAGGAAACTAAAATGTGGTTGAAAGACTCCTTTATCCGGCACTTTTTAAATGTGGGGGGTCATGCAGGTTTGGGGTCATGCTGTGGCGCAGGACAGGTATAGTCAATGTCCAGGAAACTAAAATGGTGGTTGTAAAGACTTCTTTTTCCGGACACTTTTTAAATTGTGGGGGTATGCAGGTTTGGGGCTCATGCTGTGGCCCAGGGACAGGTTAGTCAATGTCCAGTGTATCTAAAATGGTGGTTGAAAGACTCCTTTTTCCGGCACTTTTTAAATGTGGGTGTAATGCAGGTTTGGGGCTCATGCTGCGTTCCAGGACAGGGATATACAATGGTCCAGTTCAAGTAACATGATGTTCAAATCATACTTGCCTTCTGGCACTTTTTATTTGTGGGTGATGCAGGTTTAAGGGACAGGGCTGTGGTACAAGACAGCGGATAGTAAATGGTTCTGTGACTTTTTTTCTGTGACTATTTATAACCTAAGTGTGTTGCCTAAGATGTAGCACGTATTCATTTGACTTTTGGGATGTTAATTTCAGCTTCTCCAGCTTGTTTGCGTGTAATTAATGATGGTGTTGTTGCTCTCCCATAGACCTTTAATGGTCATCGCGCAATAATCGATGCTCACTATCGAAAAAACCTTATCGATAGCGGCATGCTTCCGACTATCGGACTATCGGTCGATCGCTTAGATCTCGAAGCCAACGCAAATCGTAACACTACTTATAACACCCAGACTCCTCCCAGACTTGAAAGGAGACGCCTCCTAGTAACTATATCAAAACAGCAGTACTCACTGATAGTTGCATGTCCCCATCTCTGACATATTACACGCGCGCTCAGCGTCTTACAGAGCGCACTGCGCATGTCTGTAGATACAAATATGGCTACGCCAGCCTCACCAGCATCAACGGAGCATGCGTTAGATCCGGCCTCAATTAATTCAGTTCGTGCATGCGCAGATGACCCCAGACACCGTTCACAAGGGCGCCACATAGAAAAACTCGTTCTTAGTTAAATAAAGTACAGAGAGTCCACAAAGCGCGCATGCCGGTTTTGGCTTCTCTCAGTTAAATCTGCGCATGCGCCGATGATCGCAAGCGCCGCTATTAAGCGTGTCACATACAGAAATATATATTCAATTCACTAGAGCACCAGAAATCATCAAAGAGCACATGTCCATAGTGTAATGAGCGCTCATTGGTCACTGATGATACATAGCAAGATCTGTAGCCACATCTCATTCCCATTCATCTGGCTCAATTCCATACACATTAGACGTATTGAACAGGGAACATAGAATAATTGTACTTACACTCACCGCATAATAAAGGGGCATGACGCTCACCGTCACAGACAAAACAACCGTGTACCAGAACCCAAATGAGACATGCAACAGTTGCTTATACAATGTAACGCACAAAGTACAGTGATATAGATAGATCACTAGCATAGGTATTTGGCATAAATAACTCAATAATTCGGGAAATCTGTGTTTATATCAGGGTTTCTATAAGTACAAAAACAAAAAAGACCTAAACCAACATCACAGGAAGCACGTGAATGAAAGCGTAGGGGCATTTGTAGGAATTATCAGAGGAGAAGTGCGGGGTCGCCCTTTTTGGGGCGGAGGTCTTCGCTAAGGTGCTTTTAATTAGGTCAGATATTATAGGAGACAGCTTAGAGAGACTGTACCTTTGTATGTCCCTATCTATATAGTAAGGTTTAGTTAGATGATGAATGGGAGATGAATGGGCCTGGGGCGCACTAGAGAGAGATGAATGGGCTTGGGGTGCACGAGAGAGAGATGAATGGGCTTGGGGCGCACGAGAGAGAGATGAATGGGCTTGGGGCACATGAGAGAGAGATGAATGGGCATGGGGCGAACGAGGGAGAGATGAATGGGCTTGGGGCGCACGGGAGAGAGATGAATGGGCTTGGGGTGCACGAAAGAGATGAATGGGCTTGGGGCGCACGAGAGAAAGATGAATGGGCTTGGGGCGCACGAGAGGGAGATGAATGGGCTTGGGGCGCCGCGACTGATGGAGAGGATGAAATGGCATTGAGATGCAGGCACGAGAGAGAGATGATGGGACTTTGGAGCGCACGTGTGATGAGAAGATGAATGGGCTTGTGGCGCACGAGAGAGAGATGAATGGGCTTGGGGCGAGAGAGAGAGAGATGAATGGGCTTGGGGCGAGAGTGGAGAAGAGAGTGTATGAATTGGGCTTGGGAGTTGAGAGAGATGAGCATTGGGATCATGGGGATGAGAGAGAGGAGAGATGAGGGAGAGAGCTAGAGAGAGAGATGATTGGGCTTGGGGTGAGAGAGAGAGAGAGATGATATGGGCTTAGGGAGCGATGATGTGAGAGTGTGTATGACTAGGCTTCGGGAATATATAAGCGAGAGACATTGCGAGAGAGATGAGATGAATGGGCTGTGGGGACGAGAGAGAATCAGATGAATGGATTTGGGCGAGATGAGAGAGTGTTGAAGATGATTGGGAACCGTAGAGAGGTGAGCTGTCAGAGAGATGATGAAGGCTTGTGGGGCGAGAGTAAGGGGAAGTAGAGGGAGGTATGAATGGGCTTGGGGTGAGAGAGAGAGATGGGTTGTGTGCTGGGGCTGATGTGAGAGAGAGAGATGAATGGGCCAGAGTGATGAGAGAGAGAATGGTGCTCTGGGAGACCCCATCTCTTTGGAGACGATTGAGATGAGAGGGGTAGGTATGAATGGGCTTGGGGCTTGACTGTGAGAGAGATGAATGGGCTTGGGGCGTGGATCGGAGAGCTAAAGGAATGAATGGGCTTGGGGCGAGAGAGAAAGAGAGATGAATGAAGCTTTAGGGGCCGAGGGAGAGGAGAGAGAGAGAGTAGATGAATGGGCTTGGGGCAAGAGAGATAGAGATGAATGGGCTTGGAGAGGCGAGAGGATGAAGAGAGAGATGAATGGGACTTGGTGGCGTGAGAGATGGAATGGCTTGGGCGAGAGAGAGAGGTGAATGGGCTTGGGGGGAGAGAGAGAGAGAGGTGAATAAGCTTGGGGCGAGAGAGAGAGAAATGAATGGGCTTGGGGCGCACACTATCTGGTCGAGAATGATCTGCGGCACCTTGGGCCCCGCCCGCCACCACCCCCCCCACTGTTGTATGTTGTGTGATGAATGGGCTTGGGCGCGACGGAAGGGAGATGAATAGGGCTTGGGGCGCACTGAGAGGAGATGTGAACTGCTGAGGGCGCACGAGAGGGAGATGAATGGGCTTGGGGCGCACAAGAGAGATGAATGGGGATATTGGGGCACATGATTCGAGAGATGATGAATGGTGCTGAGTATAGCGCCACAAGGGACGAGTATGATGGGCCTTGAGAGCGGGATCGAGAGCCGCTGAATGAGGCTATGGGCAAGATGACTGAAGAGAGAGAGAATGAGCGATGGAATGGGCTTGGTGATGAGAGAGAGAGAGTATGAATGGGCTTGGGTGCGATGTAGATCGGAGAGAAGCGAGAGAGTGAATGGGCTTGGGGCGAGAGAGAGAGATGAATGGGCTTGGGGTGAGAGAGAGAGATGAATGGGCTTGGGGCGAGAGAGAAAGAGAGAGAGAGAGATTAATGGGCTTGGGGCGAGAGAGAGAGAGATGAATGTGCTTTGGGGCTGAGGAGAGAGAAGTGACTTCGACTTTGGCGTGCACGAGGAGAGAGAGAGATGAATGGGCTTGGGGTGCGAGAGAGGAGAGGACAGAATGAGAATGGCTTGGGCGACGGGATGAGAGCGATGAATGGGCTTGGGGTGCACAAAAGAGATGAATGGGCTCTGCGGCGCACATGAAAATGAGAAGATGAGTGGGCTTGCCGAGGCGCACAAGAGGAGATGAATGGGCTTGGTGGCACACGGAAGAGTAGAGATGAATTGGGCTTGAAAGGCCGCATACACTGATGGAGCAGAGATGAAGCGGACTTGGAGCACGCACGAAGAGAGAGCATGAATGCGGCTTGACATCTTGAAGGCAGAGAGAGAGAGGATGACTTGGGAATTGGGTCGATGAGAGAGAGAATGATTGTAATGGCTAGGGGCAGAGAGAAGAGAGATGATGAATGGGTCTTCGGGTCTCTTAGTGTACTGAGAGAAAGAGAATGAAATGGGCTTGGGGCGAGTATGAGAAGAGTGATGAATGGCACTGGGGCGTGGGGGAAGTGAGTTGATTGAGAGAGAGAGAGTGAGATGAATGGGCTTGGGGCTGAGATGTTGTGTGAGAGATGATCTAGAACTTTGGGTTGCGAGAGATGAGAAGAAAGAGATGATTGGGCTTCTTGTGGAGGCATGAGGAGAGGATAGATGAATGGGCTTTGGTGGCGGAGAGACGAGATGTGATGATTGGGCCGAGAGTTAATGTGGAGAGAGAGATGAATGGGCTTGGGGCGAGAGAGAGAGAGGGAGAATGAATATAGAGCGCTTGATTGGTCGAGAGAGAGAGATGAAATGGGACTTGGATGCTGTAGAGAGAGAGAGATGAATGGGCTTGGGGCGAGAGAGAAAGAGATGACTGGGATCTGGGTGCTGTAATGTAGTGACGAGAAGGAGAGTGTAGAGAGGGAGAGATGAATGGGCTTGGGGGCGAGAGAGTTAAGAATGGGCTTTGGGCGCTGGTGGAAGAGACGAGATGAATGGGCTTGGGGTGAGAGAGAGAGAGAGAGTGTGAATACCTTGGCGATCACTCGAGAGGCGAACAGAGATGAGTGTAATGAGGGGCTTAGAGTCGTCACGAGGAGACGAGATGAATGGGCTTGGGGCGCACGAGAGGGAGATGAATGGGCTTGGGGCGCACGAGAGGGAGATGAATGGGCTTGGGGCGCACGAGAGGAGATGAATGGGCTTGGGGCGCACGAGAGGGAGATGAATGGGCTTGGGGCGCACGAGAGAGATGAATGGGCTTGGGGCACATGAGAGAGAGATGAATGGGCTTGAGGCGCACAAGAGAGATGAATGGGCTTGAGGCGAGAGAGAGATGAATGGGCTTGGGGCGAGAGAGAGAGAGAATGAGAGATGAATGGGCTTGGGGTGAGAGAGAGAGAGAGAGATGAATGGCGTTGGGCTAGATTGATCAGTCGAAGAGAGAGAGAGATGAATGGGCTTGGGGCGAGAGAGAGAGATGAATGGGCTTGGGGCGAGAGAGAGAGAGAGAGAGAGAGAGAGAGATGAATGGGCTTGGGGCGAGAGAGAGAGGGAGATGAATGGGCTTGGGGCGAGAGAGAGAGAGATGAATGGGCTTGGGGCGAGAGAGAGAGATGAATGGGCTTGGGGCGAGAGAGAGAGACAGATGAATGGCTATGGGAGCCGACAGAGGGAGAGACAGTCTGTATTGAATAGGGCTCTGGGGCTGAGGATGAAGAGGTATGAATAGTGCTTGGCGCGCACGACGAGAAGATGATGGGCTTGGGGCGCACGAGAGAGAGATGAATGGGCTTGGGGCGCACGAGAGAGAGATGAATGGGCTTGATGCTGACGGGATGTTGTTGTGTGAGAGAGACTGGGTCTTGGGTGAGAGAGAGAGATGAATGGGCTTGGGGCGAGAGAGAGAGAGATGAATGGGCTTGGGGTGAGAGAGAGAGATGAATGGGCTTGGGGCGAGAGAGAGAGAGATGAATGGGCTTGGGGCGAGAGAGAGAGAGATGAATGGGCTTGGGGCGAGAGAGATAGATGAATGGGCTTGGGGCGAGAGAGAGAGATGACTAGGCTTGGTCCCTGACTGGATGAGAGAGAGTGATGATGGGCTTGGGAGCCGAGAGAGAAAAGGGAGTGATGTGTGGCTTGTGGAGCAGTAGAGATGATAGATGATATGCGCTTGGGCGCGATGGAGAGACACGAAGAAAGAGTTGAATGGGCTTGGGGCATTGAGATGAGAGAGAGAGTTTATGACTGGGACTTGCGGGCGAGAGAGTTGTGTGTAGTGTGCTTGGAGCGGAGAGATGAGTAGAGAGAGAGAGTGTGGATGACTGGGCTTTGGGCGAGAGACAGGAGAGGTGAATCTGGGCTCTTGGGGTTGTGAGGAAGGTAGAAAGAGAGAGAAATGAATGGGCTTGGGGCGCACGAGAGAGAGATGATGGGTCTTTGTGGCGCACGAGTATGGGGATGAATGCTTGGGGCGAAATTGAGAGAGAGAAGGTGAATAGCTTGGGCGGCGCGAATGATGTAGAGAGAGAATGGTATGATTGGGCTTGGCTGCGCGCACTGACGGTTGTTTGTGTTTGGAGATGAAGGGCTTGGAGCGCTATTGTGAGAGGGAAAAATGAATGTGGCTGGGGCGCACGAGAGGGAGATGAATGGGCTTGGGGCGCAGAGAGGATGATGAAATGGCTTGGGTTGCGCCAACGACCGAGGAGATGAATGGGCTTGTGGGCGTACGAGAGTCGATGCATGGTATGAGGCAGAAATGAGTAGAAAGAGTGAATGGGCTTTGGGGCGCAGACGTGAGAGGATGAATGGCGCATTGTGATGCGCACGACGAGGGAATGAATGGGGCTTGGGGCGAAGAGAATGAGAGGAGAGTGAATAAGCTGGTTACGGCCGAGAGAGAGAAAGGAGAGAATATGTATGGGCTTGGGTTTGGGCGCACGACGAGAGAGATGAATGGGCTTTGGGGCGACACGAATTAGTTGTGTGTCGGAAATGAATGGGCTCTGGGTAGCGCATAACTGAGAGGCGAGATGATGGGCTCTTGGCGATTGCGCACGAGAGGGAGATGAAAGGGCTTGGGGCGCACAGAACGCAGGGTGTGTGTGAATGGGCTTGGGGCAGCACTGTTGTGTGTGAGTTGTGAATGGAGCTTGGGGCATAGGAGAGTGAGTGTGAGATGGGCTTGCGGCGCACAAGAGAGATGAATGGGCTTGAGGCGAGAGAGAGAGATGAATGGGCTTGGGGCGAGAGAGAGAGAGATGTATGAATGGGGCTCTTGGGGCTGAAGAGATCCCCCCCGAGGAGACCCCGCTTATAATGGGCTTGTGTGGTGAGAGATTTGAAGAGAAGAGATGAATGGGCTTGGGCGCGTGTGAGAGAGTGTTGTTTGGGCTTGCGGAGCATGAGCGTAAGAGAATGAGAGAATGAATAGGGCTTCGGGGCTCGACGAGAGAGAGTTGAATGGGCTTGGGGTGAGAGAGAGAGAGATGAATGGGCTTGGGGCGAGAGAGAGAGAGAGAGAGAGAGATGAATGGGCTTGGGGCGAGAGAGATAGATGAATGGGCTTGAGGCGAGAGAGAGAGATGAATGGTTTTGGGCCGAGAGAGAGAGATGAATGGGCTTGGGGCGAGAGAGAGAGAGGGAGATGAATGGGCTTGGTTGACGAGAAGAAGAGAGTGTGTGAATGGGCTTGGGGGCGAGTATGAGAGAGAGGAGAGATGATGGGATTGGGGGGGCTTAAGAGAGAGAGAGATGAATGGGCTTGGGGCGAGAGAGAGAGAGAGAGATGAATGGGCTTGGGGCGAGAGAGAGAGAGAGATGAATGGGCTTGGGGCGAGAGAGATGAATGGGCTTGGGGCGCACGAGAGAAAGATGAATGGGCTTGGGGCGCACGAGAGGGAGATGAATGGGCTTGGGGCGCACGAGAGAGAGATGAATGGGCTTGGGGCGCACGAGAGAGAGATGAATGGGCTTGGGGTGCACGAGAGAGAGATGAATGGGCTTGAGGCGAGAGAGAGAGAGAGATGAATGGGCTTGGGGCAAGAGAGAGAGAGAGATGAATGGGCTTGGGGCAAGAGAGAGAGAGAGAAATGAATGGGCTTGGGGTGAGAGAGAGAGAGATGAATGGGCATGGGGCGAGAGAGAGAGAGAGAGAGAGATGAATGGGCATGGTGAGCGATGGAGTGGAGAGGAGAGAGGTGAGAGAAGGAGTGAGATGAATGGGCTTGGGGTGAGAGAGAGAGGTGAATGGGCTTGGGGCGAGAGAGAGAGAGATGAATGGGCTTGGGGCGAGAGAGAGAGATGAATGGGTTTGGGCCGAGAGAGAGAGAGAGAGAGAGAGAGATGAATGGGCTTGGGGCGAGAGAGAGAGAGAGATGAATGGGCTTGGGGCGAGAGAGAGAGATGAATGGGCTTGGGGCGAGAGAGAAAGAGATGAATGGGCTTGGGGCGAGAGAGAGAGAGAGATGAATGGGCTTGGGGCGAGAGAGATGAATGGGCTTGGGGCGAGAGAGAGAGAGATGAATGGGCTTGGGGCGAGAGAGAGAGAGGTGAATGGGCTTGGGGTGAGAGAGAGACGATGATGAGAGAAATGTGAATGGGCTTTGGCGGCGCACGAGCCAGAGAGAGCATTGAATGTGGCTTGGGATTTGCGCACGAGTGCAAGGCGAGTGCAATGGCTTCTGGGGTGCGCCTGAGAGGGAGTGAATTGAATGTTGGATTGTGGTAGCGCCACGAGAGAGATTAATGGGCTTGGGGTGCTGCACGACGAGAGAGTATTGCAATCGGGCTTGGGACGCGTGGAGAGAGAGAGAGAGAAATGAATGGGCTTGGGGCGAGAGAGAGATGAATGGGCTTGGGGTTTTTGTAGATGTGAGAGATGGGAGAGTTGATGTATTGTGTGTCATTGTGTGTATGTGGTTGTTGTGGCTGAGTGATGTGTGTAGATGTATGTGTATTGAGAGTGGAGAATGATTTGTGTGAGATGTGGCATGTGTGTGGTGTGTGTAGATGTAGAGAGATGAATGGGCTTGGGTGTGAGAGAGAAGAGAGATGTTTGGGCTTGGATGGCATGACGAGGAGAAGAGAGAGATGAATTGGGCCTTGGGGGCGATGATGAGATAGTGAACTGGGATTGGGTGGCGAGAGAAGAGAGGTATGAATGGTATTGGGCCGAGAAGCCAGAAGAGTGATGATATGGGCTTGGGGCTGATGATGATTGAGAGAGGTTTGTGTGATTGATGATGGCTCTGGAGCGAGATAGAGAGATGAATGGATGCTTGGGTAGAGATGGGAAGAGAGAGAGATGAATGGGCTTGGGACGAGAGAGAGAGAGAGATGAATGAGCTTGGGGCGAGAGAGAGGGAGATGAATGGGCTTGGGGCGAGAGAGAGAGAGAGAGATGAATGAGCTTTCGGTGTTACGCAAGAACGATGATCGATGAATGGGCTTGGGGCACAGAGAGAGAGAGAGAGATGAATGGCTTGGGGCGAGAGAGAGAGAGGTGAATGGGCTTGGGTCGAGAGAGAGAGCGATATGAATGGGCTTTGGGCGAGAGAGAGAGAGTTATGAATGGGCTTTGGGCGAGAGAGAGAGAGAGAGAGACTCTCTCTCAAAAAACGTATCCGTAAAGCGGATCCGTAAACCGCAAGTCAAAAAAGCATACAGTATGGATCCAAATAAAGTATCAACTGTTGCGTTTTTCGAATCCGCTTTCCGGCCAATGCGCTTTTCACTTAATCAAAAACGGATCATTCGTGAAAAGGATCAAAAAAGTTAGTGTGTACAAGCCCTAGATCTAGATAGATACATGTGAAAAATATCTGATGATATCAGTGTTTCAATATCGGAAGAAATTAATAGACTTAACCAATTTCCCCTTTCCTGGCTAGCTCACATTAACTTAACCAAGATGGTACTACTCCCCAGATACTTATATATCTCAAGGTCCTCACCATTTTTATTTCCCACTCCTATTCTCACTAAACTTCAAAACCAAATGATGAAATTTATTTTGGGCCCAAAACTACCAAGATTTAAGAAACAATACCTTCATCAAAATACCTTCATGGTAGCCTCTCCGTTTCCACAAACCTCCTGCAATCCAAATATTGCTTCCATACTAGATAAAAATATCTCTTTATGGAACTCTTCTGAACTCTCACACATTGGTATCAGATAGAGAACTCCACATTCCTAGGGGATCCTTTAGCCTTATTTGATTGCTTATGCTGTGTGGCAGGAAGATGTCCAGACAGTGTGTGTGTGTAATGTGTTGACTCTTGTTACATACAGATCAGATTGGCAAAGATTGCCCAGAAACATAAACCTACAGTAGACAAACTTAGCTGCCCTCTTTCAGTGATTCAAAATTCAATTTCAGAAGTCTCTATACTACATTCGATAGACATGGGATTGGAGGCAGTAGGGGACCTCTATCAATGGGGATACTTCAAGTCCTTTAACGATCTAATGCAACAATATACTATCTTTATCTTTTCTTTATCTTTTTAAAAATCAGACATATTATACAATCATGTCAATGGCCAGATATCCCTCAAACATATTCCCCTTTCATTGAATTGTCAAGAAATTTTCATCTTTGCTGGTATCTAGCACTAGCTCACATAGCACATATCTCTCCTAGATGCTTCTATCTGTGCTGGAAACAATGCAGTGCTAAGGGCTCCTTATTACACATGTGGTGGAAATGTCCACTTATTCAACCACTATGGAAAGAACTAGAAAACCTGCTAATTAACATCTTCAAATGGAAAATTAACTATACTAGATCTCCCTTTTCATGACACACCACATCCATTCTGTGCAGTTCTATCTCATGCATTAATAGCTGCAAGAATTACGATTGCTTCACATTGGAAAACAACCCTTACTTCATCTATTGTAGAAGTTATCAACGTGCCATAGCTAGAGTTAAGAATAATTGGCTTCCTTGGACCACGTCCATTTTTTATAAGTAAAGGGGTAATAACAACACTATCGTATTGAATGAAGAATAAAAAGGGGAATTAATCCAATATAGTTATGTAATTGATAATTCCCTGGTATATGATAAATTTGCGTATTCAGCGAGTATTGTTGTTATTAACTGAATCAATCATTACTAAAAATAATGACATTGCTATTTCTGCTTTTGATGTTTTATGACATGGCATTTTGTTGCTGTTCTTTATCTTCTCATTTATTTCAGACAAAGTTTTGTTATGTACTATTCTTGATGTCATAAACAAAAATTCTGCTGAAAAAAAAAACATATAAATTGGGTATTGCCGTAGTCGTCTTGACCCAGGGAATAAGACTAACTTGTCACGTATACTGCACAGTGAGCACTGTTAAAAGTAAAATTAAAATATACTACTAGGATTGAAGTATCAAAAAACCTTCTCCCCAAAAAAATTATACCAATAAAAATGTCAACTCATCCCGCAAAAAAAGCCCCTACACATTTTCGTACACAGAAAAATAAAAAAGTTATGGCTCTAAGACTATGGCGATGCAAAAATGTGTTTTCCTTTTTTAATAAAAGTGTTTTTATTCTGTAAAATCAGTAAAACAAAAAAATATACAAATTGAACATCTCTGTAATCATATCGTTCTGCTGAATAAAGCTAGCATGTCATTTATATCGCTGTTAAAAATAAAGATAAAAACACTATTAGGATTGCTGTATCTTGTTCAAAACGCCTCATAAAAATCTTGATCAAAAGTGATCAAAGTGTGCACCCCATAATGGTACAAATAAAAATGTCAACTCATCGCGCAAAAAAAAAAAGCCCACAATCAGCGCCATATAAAGGAAAATAAAAAAAGTTATGACTGTCAGACAATGATAACATAAAAACACAATTTAAGTTATTTTGTCATTTATACCGCATGGCGAACTGTCACGTCAAGAGAGGTGCAGGAGCCCTAACTGGAACCCAGCCCACTGTCCCTGCCTGCTTGACGTGCTGCCCTAGGCGGCAGACGGCAACTGGGCGACAGTCCCTGCTCTGCTGAAGTGCTTGGGCCGTGAGGAAGTAGAATAGTGAGACAGTCCGGGTCAATAACAAATAGGAATGCCAAAGCCACAAATCAGAACCAGAGGGATAAACGTAAACAAGCCGAGGTACAAAATCAGGAGACAAGCCGGGGTCAGGAGAACAGGCCGAGGTCAGGTACACAGATAAGCAAAACACAATATACAGAACAAGTGACACAAGGTAGCCAGGAATATCACAGGCACTGCACTCAGCCTTCAGGGAGTTTAAATGCGATTCCTGGATACCGCCCCTGTAGCTGATTGGAGCGGCCTCTGGGTCCTCCCATTGGCTGGTGCGACGTGCCCCCTGTCAGGAGTGGCTGGGCGTCTGTCACTCACAGAGCTGTCAGCAACAATTGTATCAGGGCGGGGATGCGAATCAGCTGCTGCAGCCTGTTGATCCCTGCAGCCTGTGCACAGCCTAGACCTGACAGTACCCCCCCTTTTAGGAGGGTCCACCGAACCCGTCCCTGGTCTGGGTTTGCCCAGGTGAGCCTCATGGAATTCCCTCACCAGGCGATCAGCATGGATGGATTTCGCCGGAACCCATGATTCTCTCCTCAGGACCATACCCCTTCCAATGGACCCGGTACTGCAGTGACCTTTGGGCCTTACGCGAATCTAAAAATACGGGCGACTTCATTTTCTAACTCCCCCTCTATGCAAACTGGAGGAGGAGGTCTAGAGGGCGGTGTCACGAGCTGGATATACCTCTTACGAAGTGCACGACAGGACACGTTAGGTATACGGAGAGAAGAGGGTAATTTCAGCCGATAAGCCACCGAGTTAACCATCTCCTGAACCACATATGGACATTCAGGTACAGGTGGAGGGCATAGTTCACCAGGAGGACGAGTTCTGGGAACCTTAGCCCGAGCGCAGACTTCACAAGATGCCGCATAGGCCTCAACGCTGGCACAGCCGCTTCCAGATAGAGCATCAGCCTGCACATCAGTATTGCCCAACATGGTAAGGAGACATCTGTCAACACACCGTTGTCCCCACCTGACTAATTTCCCCTCATTCCAGTCAAACACTGGATTATGTTTCTGAAGCCAGGGCAGACCCAAAACCACATCAGCGGGCAGCCCCTCCATGACAAATAGAATACACTTTTCAATATGTATGGATCCGACCACCATCTCCAGCTCAGGGGTACAATATTGAATTGCACCACAAACTAGTGGAGTGGAGTCAATAGCCACAACCCATAGAGACTCAGATAGCGGTCTCCAAGGTAGACCCAGATGTTTGGCGAAAGACGCATCAACAAAATTAGAAGCTGATCCAGAATCCACAAACGCACTCCCAGAACCAGACAGTGACAAGTATGAAACCTTAACTGGTAGCAGCAACTTTTTAGATACAATAGGAAATACCTGCTCGCCTTGGTGATCTTCCTTCTGACCACCTAGGCGTTGGAGTTTTTCAGACCTGGTCTTCCGTTTGGAGCATTCACGAATTCCGTGTCCATCTTCGCCACAGTAGAAGCACAACCCCTGGATGCGACGAGTAGTTCTTCGGTCACTAGCCGCAGTGACAGTAAAAGCCCCCACTTGCATGGGCTCCTCTGGGTTTAAATCGGAAACAATGAGTTTAGGGGTGACCATGGTGTGGACCACCGGAGGGGGAACCTTTTCCTGCCGTCTCTTCCTAAAACATCTGTCCAGACGAACGGCTAGTGCCATAGCCTCATCTAAAGTACCAGGGGTAGGGTAAGCCACCAATAAATCCTTCACATGGTCAGCTAACCCTAATCTAAACTGGCATCTGAGAGCTGGGTCGTTCCACCCAGACGGAACACACCAACGACGAAATTCGGAGCAAAACTCCTCCACAGTCTTCTTACCCTGCCTCAAGGTGGTCAGCTGAGCCTCGGCCACAGCTTCCCTATCTGGGTCACTCCTGGGGGGAACCCTGAAGTTAGGACATAACAATTCAATTCAATTCAAGTGGGCGGAGCCTAAAATACAGGTGACAACCCTCTCTAAATGCCACAAAGGCCTTCCTGTTACCTGCGAACCTGTCAGGCAACTGGATAGGGGGTTCCACAGCAGGGGAAGATAGTGAAGGGACCCTCTGACTGGGGGTAGCCTCCTGTTGTTCTATCCTCAGCGCCAGATCCTGGACTAGCTGGGTTAGCACCTGCATCTGCTCTACCAGAGCTGTCATGGGGTCCATAGTGAGGGTAGAGCAGTAACGATTTTGGCCTGTGATAATGTCACGTCAAGGGAGGTACAGTGAGCCCTAACTGGAACCCGGCCCACTGTCCCTGCCTGCTTGACCTGCTGCCCTAGGCGGCAGATGGCAACTGGGCGACAGTCCCTGCTCTGCTAAAGTGCTGGGGCCGTGAGGAAGTAGAATAGTGAGACAGTCCGGGTCAATAACAAATAGGAACGCCAAAGCCACAAATCAGAACCAGAGGGATAAACGTAAACAAGCCGAGGTACAAAATCAGGAGACAAGCTGGGGTCAGGAGAACAGGCCGAGGTCAGGTACACAGATAAGCAAAACACAATATACAGAACAAGTAACACAAGGTAGCCAGGAATATCACAGGCGCTGCACACAGCCTTCAGGGAGTTTAAATGGGATTCCTGGATACCGTCCCTGTAGCTGATTGGAGCGGCCTCCGGGTCCTCCCGTTGGCTGGTGCAACACGCCCCCTGTCAGGAGTGGCTGGGCGTCTGTCACTCACAGAGCTGTCAGCAGCAAGTGTATCAGGGTGGGGTTGCGAATCAGCTGCTGCAGCCTGTTGATCCCTGCAGCCTGAGCACAGCCTAGCCCTGACACGAACGCTGTAAGATTGAAGCGCGAAAAACAATGGTGGAACTGCATTCTTTCTCCCGCATTTTCATCGTCCAATGCTAAAAAAAACTATGGAACACCTATGCACCCAAAATGCACAATACTCCCCTAGATGAGATCCATGAGGGGTGTTGAATCCAAAAGGGAGCGGCTTCTGGAAGGTTTCACCTGTTCTGGTACTTTGGGAACTTTGCAAATGAGACATGGCAGCCACTAAAATCTGTGTTACAAAAACTAAATAGCATTCCCTCCCTGGTACGCCCTGCCATGTACCCAAACAGCAGTTTACAACCATATATAGGATATTGCCAAACTTGGAACAATTTATGTAACACAATTTGGGTTTCTTTTTTCCAGGATTCCTATTAAAAATGAAACATTTACAGCTAAAATTGCAGATTGAAAATAATTTTTTCATTTTCAAGGCCTGACGCTAATAAAAAAAATTTGTGAAACACCTGTGGGGTTAATATACTTACTGCAACCCTGGATATATTCCTTAAGGGATGTAGTTTCCAATATGGGGTCTTTTTAGAGGTGTTTTTTTTAAGTTTTAGCACCTCAGGGTGTCTGCAAACCTGAAATGGCGCCTAAATAAAATCGCATTGAAAATGAGACCCCAAAGTCCAGTAGGTACTCCTCCTACTCTGGGGCCTGTGGTTGAGCCAAATAGCACACTAGGGCCACATATGGGATATCTCTGAAAACGGTAGAATCTGGGGAATCGATATTAAGTTGAATTTACCTGGTCACATCTTCTGTGTTCCAGTGAATAGTGGATAAAAACTAAAAATCTGGGGAAAAATTGAATTTTCACCTCCACTTTGCTTTAATTTCTGTGAAATACCTAAAGGGTTAACAAACATCCTAAACACTGTTGTAAAAACTTTATGAGGTGTACTTTCTTAGATGAAGTCATTTCTAGAGCTATCTAACAAACAGGCCCCTCAAAAACACGTCAGAACTAGACTGGTCCCTAAAAAAATCTGTTGCAGTGGAATAACTGTCTTACACGCAGAAATTTTTGAAGTTTGAAAATGGCAAATGTTTAAAATTTTTCACTATATTCTGATGTTTTTGACAAATAAACAAGGATTGCGTGGGCCAAAATTTCTTACTAACTTAAAGCACAATATATCAAGAGAAAACAGTCTCTGAATCACATGGATAGGTAAAAGTGTCAAAAAGTTATTTACACATAATGTCACTTTGAAAAATGGGGCTCTGTAAGGAAGGCCAAAACTGGCTGAGGCGGTAAGGGTTAAAATAAAATACAAAGTATTTATAATGAGGTCAGACATGGCGGTTGGTGTTTGAATCTGGCAGACACGAATGGGGTTTGATTTTGGCTATGAAGAGGTAAACAGCTGAGTTCTATGGGCGACATGTCAGAAAAGGGACGCTTCCACGCCAGTTTTAAGGTGCATTAAATAAATAAACCTGTCAAAAATCTCGCGTGTGGTATGCCTTGTGTAGCATATTTAATGCGCTTCATTTGTGTATACCAAAAAAATGCATAGATATCATTGCTGATTTTTGAGGGCACCACTTTAGTTGCTTCAAAAGGTCATGCCTGGCATAAAATACCCCTGTTTTAGTGTCTTTAGAAAAGTAAGTAAGGTGCAAATCACCACCCGGCCCACTTTTCCAAGTAAATTAGCTACCCTAAAATTCTTCCCCGCGATCCCCTTTTTTTTAATTTTCCCCTTGTTTTTTTAAGAGTTTATTTTTTTAAAAAAAACCGTTTTTTTGGGGCAAAAAAAAATTAAAGCAGTTTAAAAGGGGGGGGGCCATTTTTTTCCCAAAAACCCGTAAATTTAAAAACGAACCCCCATAAAAGCCCTTTTGTTCTTCCCCTTTTATCCTTTCCTTCCTCTTTTTTGGTTTTCCCGACTAACTTTCCCCCATTTCCCCATTTTAAATGTTGCTTAAAAAGTACAACAATTTTCCAAAAAAAGGGGGGTTTCTACCAACAACCAAATGTTTTCCCCTTGGGGAAAACAGGGGGCCTTTCTCTAAAAACCCCCATTTATCGGTTTAAAATCCCCTTTTAATTTTAAATGGGGGCATTTCTATCATCCTTTGGTGTTTCCACCTACCTTTTTTCAAAATTTTTTTCCCCCCAAGTGGGGAAAAAATTTTTTAAAAAAAAACTTTTGGGGAAAAATTGGAGGTTTTTTTTCTAAATTTTTTCTTCAAAATTTTTTATTCCCAAATTTTAAAAAAATTTTTTAATTTTGGGAAAAGAAATATTTAATAAAAAAAATCTTATTCAAAATTTTTAAAAAAACAAAAAATTTTAAATAAAAAAAACCTTTTAAAATTGGGGGCATGTTATACAGAACATTAGGTTTTTTCAGTAGGCAATGCGAAAATGTTTTGAATTTAAAAAAAAACATTTTTTTTTAAAATTTTTCCCCAAATTTTAAAAAAAGCCCCAAAAAATGAAAACCCTTTTTTTTGGTTTTTTTAGGGGGGTTTTTATTTTAAAAAATTTTGGAGTTTTGGTTTAAAAAGAGGAAGCCCCCCTTTTTTGTTAAACCCATAAGCTCATTTTATTTTTTTTTCCTGTTTTAATTTTTTTAAAGAAATTCCATGAAATTTAAAAAAAAGGGAAATTTAAAAAAAAAAGGGTCCAAATTTTTTTTTTTAAAAAAATTTTAAAAATATTTTAAATTACTTTCCCCCTGCATAATTCCCCAAATATTTAGTTTTCCCCTTTTTGGTTTGTAAAATTCCTAAGAAAAGGGCCCGGAACAATTTTTTTTTTTTCCCGGTTTAAAAAAAAATGAAATTTTTGTTAAAAACTAGGGCATTTCCTCCCTTTTACTATCTGTACATCTTTTCCATTAAGAAGTCATATTTTGTACAAAATATATAACATTACCTTTTTCCCCCCACATGAAACATTTTTTTCTATATCTGTTTCACTCCCAGATTGTATAAAAAGCCATTTGTGATTTCATAGTTTCAGTAAGTTTTTGGACAGTTTGATATATCAGTCACATAAAATAACAACAAAAAGACATATCGCCTGTAGAGTGTTCTCCTCTCTGATATAATATTCTTTGAATTAAATCCCACTGTTCCTTCACTTTCAGCAGTTGATATAATGAGCAATGCTATCTGCACTCTCGGGCACCTTATCAAAGAAATGGAAGACACAAGACAGCAATTCATACCTCTTTCTGGCTCCTGGATTTTTGCTTCCAACTCTCACTTGGGTCAGATGAGTTTTCTTTAAGGGAACCAAAGAAACATCAATCACGGTCTTTTGCCTTTATGATCTTTGGTCTTAGAGGCAATTTCATATCTTGTAATAACAGGACAAAATATAAACATTAAAAAAGGCCAATTAGCCTCCCTGGGCAAAAGTCATTTGAAGAATGATGGAGACAATTCAAAACATGTTAATATATTATAATTTATTCTTGCTTCCAAGAACCCACAAGGATAAATTGTATCTGTATTTTGATGGGGAACTAGTCACACTTAATCGATCAATGAAAGCTTCCTTCAATTATGGATTCAATTCTGTTACTTATTTGCTTAAGGCACATGGTTGTAAAAGTGTCTGTGGAATTGGCTGATTTAAATATTTCATTGGCTAATGCAAATTTCTAGTATTATTTTTCGATAGAATAAAAAAATGAAATAAAACCTGAGCTAAGAAGCTGCTGCAAGAAACTTCACTGTTGGATTCCTGTTATTATTATACAAACCAACACATGCATTGTGTAATAGAATAAATGAAAAAACATGTACTAGACTTGTTGAATTCACAGGTTTATCTAAAATAGATGAAGTCTTAGTTATATCTTACCACCTTTTGGTTTACAAATACTGTATATGTTTGGATCCTACAAATAGGGTCAGATCCAAAAAAGATCTTAAAAATGTATGATACAATATTTAATAATATTTTACAGATTTTTTTCAAATTAGTTTACAGTCAGAAGAAAAATAAAGTACACCTTCTTTAAATTCTATGGTTTTACATATCAAGACATACAGTATTTTAAAAAAAATTCTTTAGAAGGTTTTAAAATTAGGTAAATACAATCTTGTCTCCTCACTTTTTTTCCAAAAACTAGGCAAAAATGCAGAACCAGTGTGTTAAAAAATATGGTTCTATAACAGTAAAGACGGTAAGTAACAGCCTGGTGCTCCTAATCAGATGCCTTTGAATAATTTATTATCAGCAAGTATGACTACCTCTTTATAAGCAGAAGTTTTTGAAGTTTGCTGGTCTGAAGCATTCAGACAGATATTAACTAAAATGTAGAAAAACGAATCAGGCAGCACTTCCAAAATAGAGGTTTTTTTTATTTCACCCAAATGTGCAATGTTTCAGCTCAACAATGAGCCTTTCTCAAGCTTCTCAGGCTTGAGAAAGGCTCATTGATGAGCTGAAACGTTGCACATTTGGGTGAAATAAAAAAAAAAACGCTATTTTGGAAGTGCTGCCTGATTAGTTTTTCTACATTGAAGAGACCTTTGGACTGGGTTTGTAGACTTGCACCCATATTTATTATTTTTGTGCTGCTGATTTTTTCTTATATAGATATTAACTAAATACCAAGGCTAAAAGACATTAGCATTAATCTCAGACAAGCAAAAGTTTTGGCCCATCAATCTGGGAATGGTTATAAAACAATTTCCAAACAATTTGAAGCTCAACACTCTACAGTGAGAAACTTCATTCACAAGTGGAAAACATTCAAGACAGTTGACCGTCTTCCCAGGAGTGGACCATGCATTGGTCAGAGAAATTATGCATTTTTATATGACTGAACAAGTATGAATTGTTTGGTAGGGTTTTGTAGAGTCAAATTTAAGGCTATCTTTCCAACAGTTAATGCTTGGCCGAAACTGAATCATGCAACAAGACTATGATGCCAAGCACATGGCCCCATCAAAGTCACAGATGCTGTTAAAACTGTTGGCGGATTGAGACACCAGCTCTACTTTTCATAGCTATTCCTGATACACTGACAATGAGTGCAAGAGATGTATAAGGTGTAGTTTTAAGGGACACCACAGTCTTGCCCTGGCTTCTCCTGCCTATGCAGGGCACCCGTCTCGAAAAGGCCGACACTGTACTCGACCTTTTCCTGAGCTGTACCTAGTAAAATGTGTAACAAACAGACAGACGACAAAGAAATTTGTGACAGAAAAAAATTGAGAGGCTAAAATACTTAATTCCTTTCAATGGCTAACTGAAAAGATGAGGACAGCTTGCAAGCGGGGGCATAGCTATAGGAGGTGCAGCGGTAGCAGTTATTATTTGTTATTAGCAGTTGTTATTAGTTATTATTAGTTACTTAGTATGGATCGATTCAACTTCTGGGTGTCCAAACTGGATGAATGGCCTGAGCTTGCTCAACACGCCATAGAAGTTTTACCCTACCTTGCAGCCAGCGTTATCTTGGAATGCACATTCAGCACAGCTGGCAGGGTGATAACTGAAAAACGTATCCTTATTTCCCTAGACAATGTGGATCGCTTGACAGTCTTAGCTTACACTTCTGGCGTTCACACTCTGCTTCGTCATGACTGGCAGTGTTCCAGCGTGATCTGGGCTCCCCGTCAACCGTCTGATATGTGATTTGGCAACACGCTGGAATTCCACCCTCCACATGCTCCAGCACTTGTGGCAGCAGTATATTGCCATTATGCAGTATGAAATGTCGCATGTCCTGACTAGCAGTGGTGCGGACCTTTCGGTGTTGATCCATAGAGAGTGGAGACAGGTGAACGATCTCTGCACCATCCTTGGCAGTCTTGAAGAGGCCAACAAAATGGTCATTCAGGACGATGCCCTTTTCAGCATGACCGTTCTAGTTATATTTTTACTGGAACAAGCGTTAGGCACTCTGTGGCAGCAGGTCCCAGCAGTGATGGAGGAGGAAGCAGACAGAGCCTTACTCACGGATGTAGAAAGCCCAACTGTTTTGCATTTGTATAGGTCTTCTTTAGGTGGTGGTTTTAGGTCAAGGGCGGGTGCAGGACGGCTGTTCAGCTCACAGATTAGAGCTTGAGGCTAGCCAGAGCTCTGGTGACGGTCGGGATGAGGAAGTGGAGGAGGATGAGGAGGCAGGGGTGGACACAACCGGTACTGATTACCCTTCAGTGGTAAGAGGTTGGCACAGATTGTAAGAGAAGGGGGAGGAGGAAGTGGAGGAAGGTCCCGTCAGTGCCCCTCGACACCGATGCTTGGGAAATCCCGGCAGCATCTCACACATGAGTGCTTGGATGCTACATTACCTGCAACATGATCCACGCATCAAGGCAATAAAAATGAACAGCGATTACTGAGTGGCCACCCTCCTTGGTCAATGTTACAAGACAAAAGTGAAAGTAGACAGAAATGAAATTTCCTTTCACCCACAGAAATTGACAGTAGAATGCAGGATTTTGAGACAGTGCTCATTGACCAACTCAAGACATCTTTTGCATCTTCACATTCTAATGTCACAGTGGAATAACATCAGCAACGAGGCAGCAGTAGAATGGCAAATAGCCGTAGCAGGCAGTGTGGTAGGACCCTACTGGGTAACATTTGGCAATTAGTTTTTACAACCTCACCAACGCCTGCAAGGCAGGGCAGTATTCAGACACACAGAGACCGCCTTAAGACCATTGTCCATGACTATCTGCGGCTCAACATCGATGTTTTTGGACTTAGTCTGGGCCCATTCAACTTCTGGGTGTCCAAACTGGATAAATACCTTGAGATTTCTCGACATGCCAAAGAAGTTTTATGCTGCCCAGCAGCCAGCGTTATCTCAGAACACACATCCAGCACAGCTGGTGGATGATAACTGACAAATGTATCCATCTTTCCCCTGATAATGTGGATCATTTGACATTTACAAAAATTAAGCGTGGATCTCTGACCATTTTGTTGCCCCGGTTGCCAACGTCACTGACTAGTAAACTGTAGCACGTCTTCCTGACAATGTAAAATACACATTTAAACTACTCTACATCTCATGTCTGTAGTTCCTGTGCCTGCTGCTCCTACAAATTTTATTCTACTGCTGCCAACAGCTAGATTTGCAAGTCTTAAGACTGAATATATTTTGAAATATACACCTGTATGACCTTGATGTGCACTGCATACACCTCTTACTCCACCTCCTTGTAGCCCTCCAAATCTTTATTTTTGAAATGCCTTCACCTGTATTACCACCACATTTACTAAGTCCTGTTATCCTGGATCTCAATGTTTCCCATTGGAATTTTCTTGCTGCCACCATTGGTACTGCTGCCTAATCTTTTCGAACCGGAACCTCCATGTTCCTCATTGGCATGTTCTCGCTGCCACCAATGGTACTGCCATCTAATATAGTCCTGCCTGCAGAGGCATAAGTTCAAGTTCTTGGGCCCTGGTGCAAAAAGTGAAACGGGGGCCCACCCATTACCAGGGCTGCCATCAGTCATCTATTAAGCGTTTCAGGGCCCCATACAGCCAAATCAAATGGGACCCCACCCATTACTAGTTCCTATTTTTTAACATATCAGTGGTCCCCTTTTTGATTAGGGCCCCTGACAGGAGTACTGCCTTATTGGTACTCATGCCAGTTACCATGTGTCATTTCCAATACCAGTGTCTTCTTATGTGTCAAAGGGGCTTTTAGGCCCCCTCAGGTTGTAGGACCCCGTAGTGGCTGCTACCACTGCACTCGCAATAACTACACCTTGTCTTGTACCTCTGTCTCCACTTCCTACGCCCCTCCTTGCTCGATTACCACCTCTAGCTCTCACCATGTTCAAAAGCAAAGTATTATAGCTCTGCGCGTGGTAGAAGATATATAAAATAAAAAAGAGAGAAGTGTATATATATGTGGATCACAATAACGTACTTGTATATTTCAGCGATACGTGGAATTAAAATCTGACAAAATTACACATTTTCGCTTTGAGTAAGATTTAGCAACAAAAATTAACTTTTCTCCACTCAGAATAATTTTCACCAACTAACCACTATTTAAAATATATTTCTTTGTATAGGAGATTTGGAGACGGTGTATTATACAATTACTGAAGCCTCAAAACTGCAAAAAATGAAGTTTTCTCCACTCAGTATAATTTTCACCAGCCAACCACTATTGAGAATGTATTTCTTTGTATACGAGAATTAGAAACGGTGTGTTATAAAATGATTTCACCCCAATGCTGCAAAAATTTAATTTTTGGGCACTGAGTATGATTTAGCAAATCCAAGCACTCTGTACAATATATATCCATGTATATGAGAGTTAGGCATTATGTGAGCCTGAAAATGTCCCCAAATAACGCTTCTGGGTGTGGGAAAGATGCAGCCGGGAAATTACCAAAACCTCCCCTTATTGCTGTATTTGGAGGGGAAAAATTGCTACCCTAACAAAGTTTTGGGTTTTCCCAAATTTTTTGCTGAAACCCCCCTAACAAACCCCCTAACTAATTATATAGCAGCTTTTCCTGTTTTAAACGCTAATAATCAAATCTTGGGCCTGATGAAAGGGAAAACCCCGGGACAGGGGCCCCGTCTGTAAAGAACAGGGGAGTGAGCTGAAAAGGGCCGGTTAAAGAATGCAATACAGTGAAAATATTATAAAAATTGGTCATGTGATTTTAGCGGGCAAATAAAGACCCCTATCCCTCAGTATGCCCAATTGGTTTGACATTTTTTTTTTGTGCTCTGCCCTGTTTTGGGTTTGGCCCCCAAAAAGTGCAGAAAAACCCTGGGGAAAACTATAAAAATTTGGGGTAAAAATGCCATGTCGCCCCTTGAACATTTATCAAACGAACATTTAAAATGTTCAGTTCGGTTAAAGTTCCGAGGAAAATAAAGTTTTTGGGGACTCGAACTTAAAACTTTTCTCAAAACTTTTTCGATAAAACATAGTCGGGTTGTTCCACTGTAAGGGAAACCCGCCCAGCACCCTGAACTGGAAAGTAGTCTTCCTGATCGCTCCCCCTGCCCGTCGGGTTCATCCGCACATTTAGGGGTTGGGCCCGATTTTTATCGAAAAGTTTAAATCAGCACATTTTTTTTATTTTGATCATGCGTTAAATTTAGGTTAAAATCTGTGCTCATCTATTAAATTGCCCCCTTTTTCGACGTTTCCCTTTTTTTTTTGGGCACCCAGCAAATGCTTCCCAGAATGAGCAGGGGTGAAATGTGGGGCGACGTCTTGATGGGATGTGTTTTGGTTGCGATTGGGGGAAAAATAAACTTTGACCCGTTTTACATAAAAACGGGCCCTTCCTGTTCATGATCAGTGTCTTCAGGGTCTCTAGAAATGGGGAAGTTTTGCTCTCCCTGTGTAAAAACAGCTCAGGGGAAATTTTCAAATTTTCTTCACGGGAGAAAAGCTCTACTGTTAGCTGTGACCCTTAAAAACGTAGTTAGATAAGTTTTTGGAAAGTTTTTATGTATTTAAAGTAGAAAATTTTTTAAAGGAGATTTTCCCGGGCCTGAAAAGGTCACGGGGGGAGGGGGGGGGGGGGGCCCGCGGGCAAACACGGGAAAAGCTCTAAAAAGGGAATACTGGAAAAAGTTCCCAAAGGGTTTAGTGTAGACATTGCACGGCAATAGCTTTTTTTATTTTAAACAGTTTTCTATTGAAATATTTCCTGGTTTGAGCAGCCTAAAACATATAATAGGATACAAATTTTTTCTATTTAAAAATTGCAGGCTCTTTGTTAGGTGCAAAACCCCACTTTTTTTTAATTCAGTTAAATTTCAGATAGGTGTTCTTTTTCAATTTTCCCCATTCCGCTTTGTTGATTTACACCTTGCAGTTTTTAAAATTTGAATCCCGCAAATTTTTTAGCCAGCACAGGTTGTAGGGGTCCAAAAATAACTTTTATAATCCAAAATAATTTCAGTTTCGTGTTTTTTTCACTTTTTTACGCACTACAGCTTTTTTTTCATTTTAGGGGACCTTGCCTTAAATGTGGGAATTTCAAAAATTTTGTTTGTCACCAAGGGGGAATTGAAAGGTTTCCAAAAATTCCTTTATTTTTCCCAAAACCATTTTCAGATACGGTGTTTTTCACTTTGGCGCCTACAGCTTTGTCCAATTGAGGCACCTTGCACTTAAATGTGAAAATACAGCAATTTGAGGTTAGTCACCACAGGTGAATTGAAAGGTGCCAAAAAAATCACCTTTTATTATCCGATTACATTACAGATACGTGTTTTTTTGCCAACTTTTGGCCCAGTCGAGATTTGTTGGATAGAGCACCTTGCTGTTAAATTTGAATCAGCAATTGTGTAGTACCACAGGTGAATTGATTAGGTGCCAAAAAATTACCTTTTATTATCGAATACATTACAGATACGTGTTTTTCACTTTGGCGCCACTACCCTTGTTCATTTTTAGGACACCTTGCACTTAAATGTGAATACAGCAATTATTGTAGTCACCCACAGGTGAATTGAAAGGTGCCAAAAAATTCCTTCTTATTATCCGAACATACATTACAGATACGTTGTTTTTTTCACTTTGGCGCACTACAGCTTTGGTTTCATTTGAGCACCTTGCACTTAATGTGAATACAGGCAATTTTGTAGTCACCACAGGTGAATTGATAGGTGCCAAAAAAATACCTTTTATATCCGAATACATTACAGAATACGGTTTTCATTTGGCGCACTACAGCTTTTGTTCATTGAGGCACCTTGCACTTAAATGTGGAATAACAGCAATTTGTAGTCATCACAGGTGAATTGAAGGGTGCCAAAAAAATACCTTTATTCTCCTAATACATAACAGATACTTGTTTTTTCACTTGGGCGCACTACCGCTTAGTTCATGAGGAAACTTGCACTTAATGTGAATACAGCTATTTTGTAGTCATCAAGGTGAATGAAAGGTGCTAAGATACCTTTTTATTATCCGAATACATTACAGATACGTGTTTTTTCACTTGGCGCACTACAGCTTTGTTCATTTAGGGACACCTTGCACTTAAATGTGAATACAGCAATTCTGTAGTCGCACACAGGTGAATTGAAAGGTTGCCAGAAAATACCTTTTATTATACGAATACATTACAGATACGTTTTTTTTTCACTTTGGGTGCACTACCGCTTTGTTCATTGAAGGACTTGCCTTTAAATGTGAATACAGCAGTTTTGTAGTCACCACAGGTGAATTGTAGGTGCAACAATACCTTTTATTATCCGAATACATACAGATACCGTGGTTTTTTTCACTTTGGCGCACTTACAGCTTTGTTATTGGAGGCCACTTGCACTTTAATGTGAATACAGCAATTTTGTAGTCATACACAGGTGATTGAAAGGTGCCAAAAAATACCTTTTATTATCCGAAACTTCCGATTAAACAGATAGTGTTTTTTTCACTTTGGCGCCTTACAGCTTTGTTCATCGAGGCACCTTGCACTTAAATTGAGGATACAGTGCAATTTTGTAGTCACCCAGGTGAATTGAAAGGTGACAAAAATTACCTTTTATTATCGATACATTTCAGATGCGTGTTTTTTTACTTTGGCGCAGCGCCAGCTTTGGTGATAGATTCTACTTTGCGGTTAAATTTGAATACGAGCAATTTTGGTAGTCACCACAGGTGAATTGATAGGTGCCCAAAAAATACCTTTTCATTTATCCGAAACATTACAGATACGTGTTTTTTCACTTTGGCGTGGCCAGCTTTGTTCATAGAGGCACTTGCACTTAAATGTGAATACAGTACTTTTGTTGTCACACAGGTGAATTGAAAGGTGGCCAAAAAATTCCCTTTTATTATACGAATACATTACAGATAACGTGTTTTTTTCACTTTGGCGCAATACAGCACTTTGTTCATTGAGGACCTTGCTACTTATTTTGAATACAAGCAATTTTTGTAGTCACCACAGGTGAATTGATAGGCTGCAAAAAATTCCTTTTTATTATCCCGAATAAATTACAGATTACGTGTTTTTTCACTTTGGTGCACTACAGCTTTGTTCATTGAGGCACTTCGCACTTAAATGGAATACAGCAATTTTGTAGTCACCACAGTGATTTGATAGGTGCCAAAACAATACCTTTTATTATCCGAATACATTACAGATAGTGTTTTTTCACTTTGCGCAATTCAGCTTTGTTCTTTGAGGCACCTTGCACTTATGTGAATTACAGCAATTTTGTAGTCACCACAGGTGATTGAAAGGTGCCAAAAAATACTTTTTATTATCCGAATACTTTACCAGATACTTGTTTCTTTTTCACTTTGGAGCTCGGCAGCTTTGTTGATAGATCTACTTTGCAGTTAAATTGAATACAGCAATTTTGTAGTCACCACAGGTGAATTGATAGGTCCCAAAAACTACTTTTTATTATCCGAATACATTACAGATACGTGTTTTTTCACTTTGGCGCAGGCCAGCTTTGTTCATAGCGGCACCTTGCACTTATATGTGAATACAGCAATTTTTTAGTCACCACAGGTGAATTGAAAGGTGCCAAAAAATACCTTTTATTATCCGAATACATTACAGATACGGTTTTTTACTTTGGCGCAACTACAGCTATGTTCATTGAGGCAACCTTGCAACTTTAATGTGAATACCAGCAATTTTGTAGTCACCACAGGTGAATTGAAAGGTGCCAAAAAATACCTTTTAGTATCCGAATACATTACAGATACGTGTTTTTTCACTTTGGCATACTACAGCTTTGTTCATTGAGGCACCTTGCACTTAATTGTGAATACAGCAATTTTGTAGTCACCACAGGAGAATTGATAGGTGCCAAGAAATACCTTTTATTATCCGAATACATTACAGATACGTGTTTTTTCACATTGACGCACTACAGCTTTGTTCATTGAGACTCCTTGCACTTAAATGTGAATACAGCAATTTTGTAGTCACCACAGGTGAATTGAAAGGTGCTCATATTATACTTTTATTATCCGAATACATATCAGATACGTGTTTTTTCACTTTGGTGCAGGCCAGCTTTAGTTGATAGATTACTTTGCAGTTTTAAATTTGAATACAGCAATATTGTAGTCAACCACACGGTGAAATTGGATTGGTGCCAAAAACTTCCCTTTTATTATTCGAAGTGTCATTACAGATACGGTTGTTTTTCACTTTGGCGCACTACAGCTTTGTTCATTGACGGCACCTTGCAGCTTAAATGGAATACAGCAATTTTGTAGTCACCACAGGTGAACTGAAAGGTGCCAAGAAATACCTTTTATTATCCGAATACATTTCAGATACGTGTTTTTTCACTTTGGCGCAGGCCAGCTTTGTTCATAGAGGCACCTTGCACTTAAATGTGAATACAGCAATATTGTAGTCACCACAGGTGAATTGAAAGGTGCCAAAAAATACCTTTTATTATCCGAATACATTACAGATACGTGTTTTTTCACTTTGGCGCCACTACAGCTTTGTTAATTGAGGCACCTTTTGCACTTAAATGTGAATACAGCAATTTAGTAGTCACACAGGTAAAATAGGGTGAATTGATAGGTGACCATTCATGCCTATTCTTTATCCGAATACATTACAGATTAAGTGTTTTTTCACTTTGGCGCACTACAGCTTGTTCATTGAGGCACCTTGCACTTAATGAGAATTACAGCATTTTGTAGTCACACAGGTGAATTGAAAGGTGGTGGTGGGATGTGTGGGATAATGGGGGGGTTGGGGGGAGTGCCAAAAATACCTTTATTTTCCGAATAAATTTCAGATATGTGTTTTTTCACTTTGGCGCAGGCCCAGCTTTGTTGATAGTCTACTTTGCAGTTAAATTTGAATATAGAAATTTTGTAGGCACCACAGGTGTATTGATAGGTGCCAAAATAATACCTTTTATCATCCGAATACATTTACAGATTACGGTTTTTTTCACTTTGGCATACTACAGCTTTGTTCATTGAGGCTACCTTTGCCACTTTAATTGTGATACAGCCAATTTTGTAGTCACCACAGGAGTGAATTGATAGGTGCCAAAAAATACCTTTTATTATCCGATATACATTTACAGATACGTGTTTTTTCACTTTGGCGCATAGCTTTGTTCATTGAGGCACTTGCAACTTAAATGTGATTACAGAATTTGTTGTCACACACGTTGATTTGAAAGGTGCTCAAAAAATACCTTTTATTAATCGAATACATTACAGATACGTGTTTTTTCACTTTTGGCGACTACAGCTTTGTTCATTGAGGCACTTGCACTTTAATGTGAATACAGCAATTTTGTGTCATCACAGGTGATTTGAAGGGTGCCAAAAATACCTTTTATTAGCCGAATACATTGACAGATAAGTGTTTTTTCACTCTTTGGCGCACTACAGCTTTGTTCATTGAGGTAACTTTGCAATTTATTGTGAATCGCTATTTTGTGTCATCACCAGGTGAATTGAAAGGTTCCAAAAAAAACTTTTATTATACGAATACATTAAAGATACGTGTTTTTTTTCACTTTTGGCGCACTACAGCTTTGTTCAATTTAGACCAAACTTGCACTTAAATGTGGAATACAGCAATTCGTAGTCGCCACAGGTGAATTGAAAAGGTGCAGAAAATACCTTTTATTATCGAATACATTACAGATACGTGTTTTTTCACTTTGGTGCATACGCTTTGTTCATTGAGGCACTTGCACTTAAATGTGAAATACATCAGTTTTGTAGTTCATACACAGGGAAATTGATAGGTGCCAAAATAATACCTATTTATGTATCCGAATACACTTACAGATACGAGTGTTTTTTCACTTTGGCGCACTACAGCTTTGTTCATGAGGCACCCTTGGCACTTAAATGTGATTACAGCAATTTTGTAGTCTTAACAGGTGAATTGAAAAGGTGCCAATAAAATACATTTTATTTATACGTATACATTAAGTTACGTGTTTTTTAACTTTGGCGCACTACAGCTTTGTTTATTGAGGCATAATTGCAATTAAATGTGTTACAGCAATTTTGTAGTCACAACACAGGTGAAATGAAAGGTTCAAAAAAAAACCTTTTATTATCCGAATACATTACAGATACGTGTTTTTTTCACTTTGGCCGCACTACAGCCTTTGTTCTTTGGGCACCTGTGCACTTAAATGTGAATACAGCAATTTTGTAGTCAACACAGGTGAATTGAAAGGTGCCAGAAATAACCTTTATTAATCCGAATAAATTTCTGTTATGTGTTTTTTCACTTTGGCGCTGGCCAGCTTTGTTGATACGATCTACTTTGCAGTTAAATTTGAATACAGCAATTTTGTTGTCCACCACGGTGAATTGATTAGTGCCAAAAACTAACTTTTATTATCCGAATACATTACAGATAACGTGTTTTTTTCACTTTGGCGCAGGCCAGCTTTTTCATAGAGGGCACCTTGAACTAAATGTGAATACAGTTTTTTATAGTCCAAAGGTGAATTTAAATATGTGCCAAAAAATACCTTTTATTATCCAGAAGTACATTACAGATTACGTGTTTTCTTCACTTTGGCGACTACAGCTTTGGTTCATTGAGGCAACTTGCACCCTTAATGTGAATACAGCATTTTGTAGTCACCACAGGTGAATTGAAAGGTGCCCAAAAAATACATTTTTATTTGCCGAATACCTTAAAGATACGTGTTTTTCACTTTTGGGCGCACTACAGCTTTGTTCATTGAAAGGCAGCTTGCACTTAATTGAATACAGCAATTTTGTATAGTAACCACCAGAGTGAATTGAAAGGTGCAAAAATACCTTTTATTATCCGAATACATTACAGATACGTGTTTTTTCACTTTGGGAGATTCTGCTTTGTTCCTTTGAGGCACTTGACTTAAATGTGAATACAGCAATTTTGTAGTCATCACAGGTTGAATTGAAATGTGCCAAAAAATGCCTTTTATATTCGAATACATTACAGATACGTGTTTTTGCACTTTTGCAGTCGACGATTTGTTGATAGAGCACCTTGCAGTTAAATTGAATCAGCAATTGTGTAGTTACACAGGTGAATTGATAGGTGCAAAAAATACCATTTTATTATCCGAATACATTAACAGATACGTCGTTTTGTCACTTGGCGCCTACAGCTTTGTTCATTGAGGCACCTTGCACTTAAATGTGAATACACAGCAATTTTGTAGTCACCACAGGTGAATTGAAAGGTGCATAAATACCCTTTTATTATCCGAATACATTCTCAGTTAAGTGTTTTGGTCTTTGGCGCAGGCAAGCTTTGTTGGTAGATCTACTTTGCAATTAAATTTGAATACAGCAATTTTGTAGTCACCAACAGGTGAATTGATAGGTGCCAAAAAAAATACTTATATTATATCCGAATACATTTCTGTACGTGTTTTTTTCACTTTGGTGCACTACAGCTTTGTTCATTGAAGGCTCTTGCAATTAAATGTGAATACAGCAATTTTGTAGTCACCCACAGTTGATTTGAAAGGTGCCAAAAAAATACCTTTTATTATTCGAACTACATTACAGATACGCTGTTTTTTTACTTTGGCGCACTGCAGCTTTGTTCATTGAGGCACCTTGCACTTATATGTGAATACAGCAATTTTGTAGTCACCACAGGTGAATTGAAAGGTGCCAAAGATAACCTTTTATTTATCCGAAAGATTACATTACAGCTACGTGGTTTTTTCACTTTGCGCAATACAGCTTTTTGTTCATTTAGACACCTTGCACTTAATTGTGAATACAGCAATTCTGTAGTCGCCACAGGTGGAAATTGAAAGGTTGCCAGAAAAATACATTTTAATATCCGAATTCATTACTGATACGTGTTTTTTTCACTTTGGTGCACTACCGCTTTGCTTCATTGAGGCACTTTGCACTTAATGTGAATCGAGCAGTTTTGTAGTCACCACAGGGTATTGATAGTGCCAAAAAATTCCTTTTATTATCAGAATACATTACAGTTACGTGTTTTTTCACTTTGGGCGCACTACAGCCTTCTGTTCATGAGGCACCTTGCACTAAATTGTGAATACAGCAATTTGTAAGTCATCACAGTGTTGAATGAATGGAAAGGTGCCAAAAAATTCCTTTTATTATCCGCATACATTACAGATACGTTGTTTTTTCCACTTTGGCGCACTTACAGCTTTGTTCATTGAGGCACTTGCACTTAATTGTGAAAAATATACAGCAATTTTGTAGTCACCACAGGTGAATTGAATGGTGGTCAAAAATACCTTTTATTATCCAAATTACATTTCCGATGCGTTTTTTTTTTTTACTTTGGCGCAGGCCAGCTTTGTTGATAGAATCTACTTTTCAGTTAAATTTGAATACAGCAATTTTGTTGTCATCACAGGTGAATTGAAAGGTGCCAAAAAAAATTACCTTTTATTATCCGAATACATTACAGATGTGTTTTTCTACTTTTGGCGCACTACAGCTTTGTTCATTTGAGGCACCTTGCACTTATATGTGAATTACCAGCAATTTAGAAGTCACACAGGTGAATTGAAAGTTGCCCAAAAAATACCTTTTATTATACGATATACATTACAGATACGTGTTTTTTGCACTTTTGCCCAGTCGAGAAATTTGTTAGATAGAGCCACCTTGCAGTTAATTTGAATCAAGCAATTGTGTAGTTACCACAGGTGAATTGATTAGGGTGCCAAAAAAAACACTTTTAATATCCGAATACATTACAGATACGTGTTTTTTCACTTTGGCGCACTACACTTTGTTCATTTAGACACCTTTGCACTTAAAATGTGTATACAGCAATTCTGTAAGTCACCACAGGGGGAATTGGAAAGGTGCCCAAAAAATACCTTTAATTATCAGAATACATTAAAGATAATTGTTTTTTCACTTTTGCGAACTACAACTTTGTTAATTGAGGCACATTGCACTTAAATGTGGATTACAGCAATTTTGTAGTCACACAGGTGAATTGATAGGTGCCAAAAAATACCTTTATTATCGAATACATTACCAGATAGTGTTTTTTCATTTGGCGCACTACAGCTATGTTCATTGAGGCACTTGCACTTAATGTGAATACAGCATCTTTGTAGTCTTCACAGGTGATTGAAGGGTGCCAAAAAATACCTTTTATTATCCGAATTCATTACAGATAGTTGTTTTTTCACTTTGGCGCATACAGCTTTGTTCATTGAGGCACCTTGCACTTAAATGTGAATACAGCAATTTTGTAGTCATCACAGGGTGAATTGAAGGGTGCCAAAACGTACCTTTTATTATCCAGAATACATTACAGTTACCGTGTTTTTTTCACTTTGGTGCACTATCCGCTTCGTGGTCATTGAGGCACCTTGAACTTAAATGTGGAATACAGCAGTTTTGTAGTCACCAACAGGTCGAATTGATAGGTGCCAAAAAATACCTTTTTATTATCCGAATACATTTACAGATACGTGGTTTTTTCACTTTGGCGCATACAGCTTGCTTCATTGAGGCAACCTGGCACTTAAATGTGGAATACAGGCAATTTGTTCGTCTTCACAGGTGAATTGAAGGGTGCCAAAAAATTCCTTTTATTTTTTAAAAAATACGAATAAATACAGATACGTGTTTTTTCACTATTGGCGCACTACAGCTTTGTTCATTGAGGGAACCTTGCACTTAAAATGTGAAATACTAGCTATTTTGTAGTCATCACAGGTGAATTGAAAGGTGCCAAAAGATACCTTTTATTATCAAGAATACATTACAGATACGTGTTTTTTACACTTTGGCGCACTACAGCTTTGATCATTGAGGCACCTTGCACTTATGTGAATTACAGCATTTTGTAGTCACCACAGGTGAATTAAAAGGTGCCAAAAAATACCTTTTATTATCAAATACATTACAGATAGTTTTTTTCATTTGCCCATCCGTTTTTATGGGGCCCACCTTGATTAAATTGAAAAAGCAATTTGTAGTACCCAGGGAATTGAAGGTGAAAAAATCCTTTTTTTATCAAATACATAAGATAGTTTTTTTCATTTTGGCGAAATGCTTTGTTCATTGAGGCACCCTTGCCCCTTAAATGTGAATACAGCAATTTTTGTAGTCCCAAGGTGAATTAAAAGGGTCCCAAAAAAAACCCTTTTATATCCGAATACATTTACAATACGTGTTTTTTCATTTTCCACATTTTGTTATGGGCCCTTGCATTAAAATTTTGAATCAGAAATTTTGTAGTACCACATGAATGATAGGTGCCAAAAAAATTACCTTTTATTATCCGAAACTTACAGATACGTGTTTTTTCACTTTGGCCACAACAGTTTGTTTTAGGCACCTTGCATTAAAATTAATAAAGCAATTTTGTAGTCCCCACAGGTGATTAAAAGGGGGCCAAAAAAAATCCCTTTTATTTTCCGAAAAATTTTTAGAAAGTGTTTTTTCTTTTTTGGGCCATCAGTTTGTTTTTTGGGGAACCTTGCATTAATTTGAATAAAAATTTTTGTAGTACCACGGGTGAAATGAAGGTCCCAAAAATACCTTTTTTATCCGAAACATTAAGATACTTTTTGTTTTTTCATTTTTGCCCTCAGTTTGTTTTTTGAGGCACTTGATTTTTAAATTTGAAATCCAAAATTTTGGTATTTACCCAGGGTGAATTGAAAGGTGCCAAAAAATACCTTTTATTACCCGAAACATTACAATTTTTTTTTTCCTTGGCGCATACGTTTGTTCTTTGGGGCACCTTGCATTAAATGTGAATAAGCAATTTTGTAGTCACCACGGTGAATTAAAAAGGTCCCAAAAAAAAAACCTTTTATTTCGAATAATTAGTAGTGTTTTTTGCCTTTTGCCCAGTCCAGTTTTGTTGATGACCCAATTCGTTAAAATTTGAATCCAGAAATTTGTGTAGTTACCACAGGTGAATTGATGGTGAAAAAAAACCTTTTATTTTTAAAATACATTACAAATAGTGTTTTTTGCCTTTTGCCCAGTCCAGATTTTTTGATAGACCCACTTCCCTTTTAAATTGAATCAGCAATTTTGAGTACCACGGAAAATTGAAAGGTGCCAAAAAATACCTTTTTTTCCGAATACATTACAGTTAGTTTTTTTTCACTTTGGCCATCAGTTTGTTTTTGAGGGACCTTGCATTAAAATTTAAATAAAGAAATTTTTGTAGTCCCCAAAGGGTGAATTAAAGGGTCCCAAAAAATCCCTTTTATTATGAAAATTACAGATAGGTTTTTTCATTTTTGGCGCACTCAGTTTGTTATTGGGGCCCACTTGCATTAAAATTAAAATACAGCT
>JAODAL010033032.1:0-46084 GCA_025379985.1 Phyllomedusa bahiana | reverse complement strand
GGAGATCGAAGCGAATACCATATAGCACATCTATACCTTTATTGAAGAGAACATATAAATACATACTACATAGAAAGACAGGGCTAGTATTAGTAGAAACACTTAAAACATGAATGTATCATGCCTAGTTCATGTAAGATTTGTTAAGAGAGTGGGGTTTAGCACACCTATTTAGAATGATAGGAACTCAATGAACTCAATGAATCATTTATGTGTATTACACTGAAGGTGTGCCATGGATATCCTCCTATATAGTTCATCTAAGACAATCAAGGCAAAAAACCCTACATGGAGTGACAAATGAAACGTATAGGTGACATTCCCTATACTATCTGCTTTATGTTTATGCTTCATATGTTTACCATTGATGAGTTCATCACATTTGGTGATCAGTTTATGGCTATCTCTTGTCACTCCATGTAGGCTGTTTTGCCTTCAGTGTTCATGAACTAGGCATGATACATTTGTTTTTAAGTGTTTTTAATAATGGTAGTCTTGTCTTTCTATGTTGCATGTACAGTTGAAACCAGAAGTTTGCATACATTATATAAGTGGACACATATGCATGTTTTATCACTATCTTACATGAAATCAGAATAATCCTAACCCAATGTAGGTGAATTAGGAACCGAAATTATTTAAATTTGTCAAATGTCAGAATAATGAGAGAAAATGTTTTAAGGCATTTTTATTACTTTCTGCAAAGTCGAAAGTTTACATACATTTCATTAGTATTTGGTAGCATTGCACTTAAACTGTATGTCTTGGGTCAAATGTTTGGGATATACTTCCACAAGCTTCTCACAATGTTGGTAGGAATTTTGGTCCATTCCTCCTGACAGAACTGGTGTAACTGAGCCATGTTTGTAGGTCACCTTGCTCACACTAGCCTTTTCAGCTTTGCCCATACATTTTCCATAGGATTGAGATCAGGGCTTTGTGATGGCCACTCCAAAACATTTACTTGGTTATCCTTAAGCCACTTTGTAACCAGTTTGGCAGTATGCTTCAGGTTATTGCCCATTTGGAAGACCCATTTCTGCCCAAGTTTTAACTTCCTGGCTGATGTCTTGAGTTGTTTCAGTATTGCTACATAATCTTATTTCCTCATGCTGCCATCTATTTTGTGAAGTGCACCAGTCCATAACATGATGCTTCCACCCCTGTGTTTCACAGTTGGGATGGTGTTCTTAGGCTTCCAAGCTTCTCCCTTTTTCCTCCAAGCATAACAATGGTCATTATGGCCAAACAGTTCAATTTTAGTTTTGTCAGACCACAGGACATGTCTCCAAAAATGTAGGTCTTTGTTCCTGTAGCTTTAATCTGGCTTTTATATATTTCTATTGAAGTATTGACTTGTTCCTGGAAGATTGGCCTTTCAGCCCATGTTGATACAATACTCTTTTCACTGTGCATAATGACACAATCATACCAGGTTCCGCCAGCATTTTCACAAGGACTTTTGCTTTTGTTCTTGGGTTGTTATGCACATGTCGAACCAAAGCGCGTTCATTTCCGAGACACAGAACCCGTCTCTTCAGAAGCTTCCAAAGACATGACATCATCATATGGGCTGTCTCAATTTGTTTAAAGGCATAATAATCCTAGTGTATGCAAACTTTTGACTTTGCAGAAAGTAATAAAAATGCCTTAAAATTCTCTCTCATTATTCTGGCATTTGGCAAAAATAAATAATTTTGGTAATACTAATTGACCTAAAACGGGTAAGATTTATTCTGATTCCATGTCAGATATTGAGAAAAACATACATATGTGTCTTTTTATATAGTGTATGTAAACTTCTGGTTTCATCTCTATGTATATATATTCTTTTTAATAATGGTCTATAGATGTGCAACTTTGTATTTGTACCAATTTTTTTCTTTCTCACTTTAGTATCTGGTTTGATATTGGTATGCTAGTTGGCACCGTGTTTGTATTTATGGTGATGCAAATACAAGTAAATTGTTTTTAAAGGTTGGCAAGTATGCTTCTAAACATAAGTTTATCAGAAAGAACTGAACTTTTGATATCAAAGACATATAATGATTATAAGAAGAAAATACAGATTGTACCACAGGCCCATATGCCCGGTCTGTTGCTGAAAACCTTGATCTCCAGTTTTCTTAACTCTTTAGCATTTAAAGTGTTTGACGAAGGGAGAAGTCTTTCTCTGCCAGCCCACTGGCATTCTGGGATCTGACCACAGGGTGCCGATGTTCCATCATGACAGCTGGGGGCCTAACACAGAGCCACAGGGCTGATATATGGTAAGTTTCTGTCTTTTCAGCCATGTAAGAGCTGTGGTCTGGAAGATTGCCTGTCATTCTAACATTATGCATTTCACACCATTTTATAAGCAATCAAAGGATCGTTGCATGATGTTCCTCAGGGGGGAGAAAAAAGTAAAATGAAGCATATGTTAACAGACACATTGCAGATTCTTCATCTGTATTTTAAGAAATCTCAGCCACATGCTGTGGAAAAAAATAGCTGTTTGTATTTGTTGCAGGTTTTAGTCAAAATCCTTAGTAAATCTGCTATGGAATGTATTGTTGTGGATTTTGCTTCAGATTAACTGCAGGTTATCTTTCTATGGAACCACACTTGTCTAGTTGATTTGTATACAGGGAGAAAGTTTTTAAATCAGAGTACATCACTTTGAGTCCGAGCAATCACTTTTAGAGTGCATTTTCAGTATCAGTATTTGCAAACCAAGAGCAGGAGTAGATACAAAAAAGTCAAGTGGGGCAAATCTTTACATTATACAGTTTGCCTGTGAAGTTTCCAGTTCTGTATTTGGCTTACTAAGGGCGCGTTCTCACAACACAGGTTTGCCGGCTGGTATTCGTCCTGTTTTGCGGCTGTCCCCACGGCCGCGGGAGGGACGGCTTTTCTCCCCCTTCACATTGGCTTGCACAGATTCCATCTGGAAACCGGACGGAAGATTGTGCAAGCACAATGTTTTGCGGCCAGACCACGGGCGGAAAAACCGCCGGAGGGAAAACCCGTGCAGTGGGGACTGCTGTACAGGTTTTCCATAGAGCACCATTGTGCTCATTTTCAGCCGGTTTTTCAGGCGGTCTGTAAAACCGCAAACCGGCTGAAAAACCGTCCGAAAACCCGTGCCGTGGGGACATGCCCTAATACTGATGTAAATTACTAACCAAAATATGTACTGCCATGTGCATCCAGTCTCACACCTCTGGTACCTTTTACTTAAACCTATTCTAGAGGCTACAGAATCCTATACTTTAGGGCAGCATAAAAGAAGTGACACGTCTACTTAAAGGTAACGTATTTCTATCACTTTACGTCAAACTGTAAAGGATTTTCTCACCATGCAGTTTCACAGAGCCACTGCCTGCTTTAGACTCGCACTTTCTGGAGAGGCTGTGGTTGGGTCCACAGCAGTGACTGACATATCAGCTCTGCTGTTCTTAGCTATTCCTGTTACACTGACATGATTGCATCTATTACATAGCTCTAAAGAGTGAAAGCTTCTTATCTAGGTAAGTAAACAAAGTCTGCTGATAGAGAAAAGACTCTGCAGGAGGTGACTCACCATGGACAAATTGACGGAAACTTAGACCAATGAGTGATAAGAGAGAGGAAGTATACGTGGGGAGAGGTGGTCGTACCCAGAGAAACTTGTGTGTTTTAAGAGGAGACAAAACCTTCTTTATCTCCTGACCAATGCAAAATAGCAATGTATTTGGTAATAGTCTTCCCTGTATGTTAAAAGCTAATCATTGTAGTGAGAAAACCCCTTTAACAAAGAATCAATACTATCATTGACTATACAGTGGGTATGGAAAGTATTCAGACACATTTTTCACTCTTTGTTTCATTGCAGCCATTTGGTAAGATCAAAAAAGTTATTTTTTTTTGCTCATTGATGTACATTCTGCCCCCATCTTAAAAGAAAAAACACAGAAATGTAGATATTTTTGCAAATTTATTAAACAAGAAAAACTGAACTATCACACAGTCATAAGTATTCAGACCCTTTGCTGTGACACTTATATTTAACTCACATGCTGTGTATTTCCTTCTGATCTTCCTTGAGATGGTTCTACTCCTTCATTGGAGTCTACCTGTGTTAAATTAAACTGATTGGACTTGATTAGGAAAGGCACACACCTGTTTATATAAGACCTCACAGCTCATAGTGCATGTCAGAGCACATGATGTCTACGGAACTGCCCGAGGCGCTCAGAGTCCAGATTGTGGCAAGGCACAGATCTGGTCAAGGTTACAAAATAATTTTTGCAGCACTCAAGGTTCCTAAGAGCACAGTGGCCTCCATAATCCTTAAATGGAAGAAGTTTGGGATGACCACAACTTTTCCTCGACCTGGCCATCCAGCCAAACTAAGCAATCGTGAGAGAAGAGGTTTGGTGAGAGAGGTAAAGACTATCCCCAAGATCACTGTGGCTGAGCTCCAGAGATGCAGTAGGGAAATGGGAGAAAGTTCCACAAAGTAAACTATCACTGCAGCCCTCCACCAGTTGGGGCTCTATGGCAGAGTGTGCCGACGGAAGCCTCCCCTCAGTGCAAGACATATGAAAGCCCACATACAGTTTGCAAAAAAACAAATAAAGGACTCTCAGACTATGAGAAATAAGATTCTCTGGTCTGATGAGACGAAGATTGAACTTTTTGGTGTTAATTGTAAGCGGTATGTGTGGAGAAAACCAGGCACTGCTCATTACCTGCCCAATACAATCCCAACAGTGAAACATGGTGGTGGCAGAATCATGCTATGGGGGTGTTTTTCAGCTGCAGGGACAGGACAACTGTTTGCAATTGAAGGAAAGATAAATGCAGCCAAGTACAGAGATATCCTGGATGAAAACCTCTTCCAGAGTGCTCTAGACCTCAGACTGGGCCGAAGGTTCATCTTCCAAAAAGACAATGACTCTAAGCACACAACTAAAATAACAAAGCAGTGGCTTCAGAACAACTCTGTGCCCATTCTTGACTGGCCGAGCCACAGCCCTGACCTAAACTAAATTAAGTATCTCTGTAGAGACTTGAAAATGGCTGTCCACCAACGTTCACCATCCAACCTGAGGGAACTGGAAAGGATCTGCAAGGAAGAATGGCAGAGGATCCCCAAGTCCAGGTGTGAAAAACTTGTTGCATCATTCCCAAGAACACTCATGGCTGTACTAGCTCAAAAGGTTGCTTCTACTCAATACTGAGCAAAGGGTCTGAATACTTAAGACCATGTGATATTTCAGTTTTTCTTGTTTAATAAATTTGCAAAGATATCTACATTTCAGTTCTTTTTTTCTTTCAAGATGGGGGGCAGAGTGGACATTAATGAGCAAAAAAAATTAACTTTCTTGATCTTACCAAATGGCTGCAATGAAAAAAAGAGTAAAAAATTTAAAGGTGTCTGAATACTTTCCGTACCCACTGTAAGTAGTAAGAATGTTTCGGAACACTGCTTTCACAATAAGCAATACTCTTTACTCTGAAGGCAGAAGAAGAATAGAAGAATAAGAGAGAGTTAAACTAAGGTCATATAATAACTGGAAACCAAAGGTACGTCATAAAACGAGGCTACTTGCATTCTATACACTGCTATACATAGTTCATAGCTGTGGTTTTGGCTCTCAATTTCAGCTGCATGATCCATTTCCTTCACTCAGTGACACACAATGCAACAATTAGGATGTGGAATTGCTTCTGTGTGACTGTAGTGTAAAATGCGTGGGTGAAAAGATTACGGTCATAAGTTTCATATTAAATCAGATGGATTTTGCTAAATTATACTGATCTTAAAGAGCTCTACAATGTACTGAAAGTAAAGAGTACAACTCAGGAAATGTTCATTCGTTTTGTTAGAAGTCAATGACAAACTATTGCAAAGTTACAATTTCAATTGTCTGGGCAAGTTACAATTACAATTGTCTGGGCGCTCTTTAGAATGTCTCCCCAAATGACATACCCAGAGCCAAATTCAACATAAGGAAACACAGTGGATGCACATAGGGTTCACAAGCCACCCTCCATAACCAGAGTAATCAAATGTAGATGACTGACATCAAGAGGTATCAGATCTTTATGTATGGAGGATGAAAAAGGGGCCACTGCTAAACTGTCCAAAAACCTCATGATTTAAGGAAGTCACTCCCCTTTATAGATGGCTACGAGTTGTACCATATTGGAATGTTATATTACTGTTATTCTTGTGTGGCTTGATGCCTTTAGATACAGATGAAGCTGTAGAGTGTTGTAATGCGCTTTGTTTTCTTGCAACTACTGTTATAATGGTGCTGTTATAACTGTGTGATTCTGGCAACATAGCAGTGCCATGGGAAGGGAGTAAGGGCTATCATAGAAAGGTCAGTGCTAAACTGTAATTTGTGTATATAGTGGTGGGTGACAATTGGGGGGGAGGGTCAAAACTGTGTTTTCTTTCAATGTTGTTGTGCAGCATAAGAAAGTTCAGATTGTTTCTGACATTTGCAAAATGATACCACTAGTACTGGTTGGGAATACCAAGTTTTAGAAAATGTGTAGCTAGAGAGGAGGCTGCTGTGGGATTGCTTGAGTCCTAAAGAAAGTGAGCCATGAAAATCCTGACAGCAGCTAGGGAACGAGGAAGACCAAAGGATTCCTGGTACAAGAGTGGAATATCAGTGACATCCATGACATACAAGCAGAAAGGTAAACTGCTCACCTGAATGGATACTCCCTATGTGAGAGTGCACGGATTAGCTCCAAGCACCTGCAGATCCGGTATATCCATTCCAAGGAAAATTTGTAAACCCAGCACCAAAAGAATATATAAAATGTTTCCATTTATTTAATTAATTTAAAAGAAGGGTTATCCAAGATCCAGCGTGTACAAAAGACCAGCAGACATGTCTCGGGCACAGTGCCCTTATTCCTTACTGTCAAATGTGCACACAACTGCTAAATAAAAACATGTGCACCAATGAAAAAATAAGAATGATGTCACATGATCACAACTCAAAATCATTACCCAATATAAGTTCAAAATACATCCATGAACGTTGTGCTGTTTCGATGCATGTATGGAAAGTAAATTCAAATAATTTATGTTTATAAAAGAAGTTCTTGAAAGTATTTATATATTGGTAGAAACAGTTAACATAAACGAAGTATATAACCGCCACAATTATCAAAAATTAATATTATAAATAGTATTCAAATAACTTATGCTGGCTAGTGCACAGAATCTGTAGCAATGTACAATATGATCAGAACAAAGCGCAAGGAATATAAAATATAACTTGTACTAATAAACAAGCAAATTCACATACATTACTGCAAATGCACCCTTTTGATCAAATATAAAAACTGAAAAACTGACTGACAGCGAGCCCATGAAATGCACACATCATATTCAAGCAAGATGCAGAAAAGATAGGAACAGGCTTAGTGTTGACGCCTTTACACCTATGCCATACGCCACACTTTAATAAGTCACATGCTTTGTCCTCATTCTTCTGTACACCCTCATTGTTAATGGTCTACATAACTTTTTGCATTAATTTGTTGCTGGGCCATCTAATATGCATTCAATTAGGGATTTAATTTCTACTGGCCATGTTCTTCATCCTTATGATATTTAGAGACAATCAGAGTAGGGGAAGTATTCTGGTGGGGTCGCCCTTGTCAGGGTGGGTACTCTGCATCCACCAATTGGGCTGTATAGGGCATACTAGAGTTATCCTAGGCAGGGTACCTCCTTTACATTTTTTCATTTGCACCTCACCATAGATGCGAATACATCAACGGTAAGACTGTTCCTATCTTTTCTGCATTTTGATCGCATATGGTGTGTGCATTTCATGGGCTGGCTGACAGTTTTTATATTTGATCACAAGGGTGATGCTATATATTTCTTGCTCCTTGTTCTGATGATAGAGTTTGACTACTTATTGACTGTTGTGGTTGTTTAATGTACAATATAAACATAGAAAAAATAAACAAAAATGAGCATTATAAACAGCGCCTGCATAGTACACATCAATCTAAATGATAGAAGGCGAGTACTCTATGTAACCGGCGCAAGCACAATACTATTGGGTCTTACATCGAATATTCGAATAGTGAATTATGCAAAGTAGAAAGCATGTGTCGTATGAGCCCTAGAGACTGGAAAGATTCTGCAATTCGCATGATGCAATTGGATCTCATACATATTGTTATATATCGGTATGCACTATATAAAGATGGACTGATTAACTTGACTTGAAGATAAACATTATTTCGCAAAAGGGTGAGTAATAAGTGGGATGGCTAATAGATATACATTTGTATAATTTAATCCATTTGGATAACGAGTATCCATTTGGAATATCAATAAACCTCTCTACGGATTAATTTTTCTATTTCCCATCTCTAGCCAACCTGTACATGGCCTGGTGGGAGGAAAAATATATTTACTCCCCAAACAATCCTTACTGCCAACAAATATATTGTTATGGGAGATTTAGTTGACGTGCCGATCGTCTGGAAGGGAAACCATAATTCATTATCTGGATTTATCTCCTACATCAATAACAACAATGTCAACTTAAAGTTTATACATCATGGATAAGTCCAATATTTATTTTCTGGACATTCATTTTAATGGTAAACATACTGTCAGGGCTAGGTTGTGCTCAGGCTGCAGGGATCAACAGGCTGCAGCAGCTGATGCACAATCCCACCCTGATACACATGCTGCTGACAACTCTGTGAGTGACAGGGGCCCAGCCACTCCTGACAGGGGGAGAGTTGCACCAGCCAATGGGAGGACCCGGAGGCCGCTCCAATCAGCTGCAGGGGCGGTATCCAGGAATCCCATTTAACCTCCCTGAAGGCTGAGTGCAGCGCCTGTGATATTCCTGGCTACCTCGTGTTACCTGTTTCGATTTATTGTGTTTTGCTTATCTGTTCTCCTGACCCCGGCTTGTCTCCTGATTTTGTGCTTCGCTTCTGTTTGGCTTTTGACCTCGGCTTGTTTACGTTTATCCCTCTGGTTCTGATTTGTGGCTTTGGCATTCCTATTTGATATTGACCCGGACTGTCTGACTATTCTTCCTTCTGACTGCCCCAGCACTTTAGCAGCGCAGGGACTGTCATCCAGTTGCCGTCTGCCGCCTAGGGCAGCACGTCAGGTAGGCAGGGACAGTGGGCTGGGTTCCAGTCAGGGCTCACTGCACCTCCCTTGACGTGACATTATCGCAGGCCGAAACCGTTACTGCTCTACCATCACTATGGACCCCATGACAGCTCTGGTAGAGCAGATGCAGGTGCTTACCCAGCTAGTCCAGGATCTGGCACTGAGGGTAGAACAACAGGAGGCTACCCCAAGTCAGAGGGTCCCTGCATTACCTTCCTCTCCTGAGGAGCCCCCTATCCAGTTGCCTGACAGGTTCGCAGGTAACAGGAAGGCTTTTGTGGCATTTAGAGAGGGTTGTCGCCTGTATTTCAGGCTCCGCCCACTTACCTCAGGGAATGAGGAACAAAGGGTGGGAATTGTTATGTCCTTACTGCAGGGTCCCCCCAGGAGTGGGCATTTTCGTTACCGCATGACTCACCTGAACTGTCTTCTGTGGACAGGTTCTTTGCCGCTTTAGGGGTACTCTTTAATGACCCAGATAGGGAAGCTGTGGCCGAGGCTCAGCTGACCACCTTGAGGCAGGGTGAGAAGACTGTGGAGGAGTTTTGCTCCAAATTTCGTCGCTGGTGCGTTCCGTCTGGGTGGAACGACGCAGCTCTCAGATGCCAGTTTAGATTAGGGTTAGCTGACCATGTGAAGGATTTATTGGTGGCTTACCCTACCCCTGGTACTTTAGATGAGGCCATGGCACTGGCCGTTCGTCTGGACAGACGTTTTAGGGAGAGACGGCAGGAAAAGATTCCCCCTCCGGTGGTCCACATCATGGTCACCCCTAAACCCGTTGTTTCCAATTTAAACCCAGAGGAGCCATGCAAGTGGGGGCTTTTCTGTCATTGCGGCTAGTGACCGTAGGACTACTCGTCGCATCCAGGGGTTGTGCTTCTACTGTGGAGAAGATGGACACAGAATTCGGGAATGCTCCAAACAGAAGACCAGGTCGGAAAAACTCCAGCGCCTAGGTGGTCAGCAGGAGGATCACCTAGGCGAGCAGGTATTTCTATTTTTATCTAATAAGTTGCTGCTACCAGTTAAGCTTTCATACTTGTCGCTGTCTGGTTCTGGGAGTGCGTTTGTGGATTCTGGATCAGTTTTCTAATTTTGTTGATGCGTCTTTCGCCAAACGTCTGGGCCTACCTTGTAGACCACTATCTGACTCGCTGCGGGTAGTGGATATTGACTCCACCCCACTAGCTCAGGGCGCAATCCAATATTGTACCCCTGAGCTGGAGATGGTGGTCGGATCCATACATATTGAAAAGTGTATTCTATTCGTCATGGAGGGGCTGCCCGCTGATGTGGTTTTGGGGCTGCCCTGGCTTCAGAAACATAATCCAGTGTTTGACTGGAATTCAGGGAAATTAGTCAGGTGGGGACAACGGTGTGTTGACAGATGTCTCCTTACCATGCTGGGCAATGCTGATGTGCAGGCTGATGCTCTATCTGGAAGCGGCTATGCCAGCGTTGAGGCCTATGCGGCATCTTGTGAAGTTTGCGCTCGGGCTAAGGTTCCCAGAACTCGTCCTCCTGGTGAACTATGCCCTCCACCTGTACCTGAACGTCCATATGTGGTTCAGGAGGTGGTTAACCCGGTGGCTTATCGGCTGAAATTACCCTCTTCTCTCTGTATACATAACGTGTCCCGTCGTGCACTTCGTAAGAGGTATATTCAGCCTGTGATTACGCCCTCTAGGCCTCCTTCTCCAGTTTGCATAGAGGGGGAGTTAGAAAATAAAGTCGCCCGTAGTTTAGATTCGCGTAAGGCCCAAAGGTTACGGCAGTACCTGGTCCATTGGAAGGGGTATGGTCTTGAGGAGAGATCAGGGGTTCCGGCGAAACCTATCCATGCTGGTCGCCTGGGAAGGGAATTCCATGAGTCTCACCCAGACAAACCCAGACCAGGGAAGGGTCCGGTGGCCCCTTCTAAAAGGGGGGGTACTGTCAGAGCTAGGTTGTGCTCAGGCTGCAGGGATCAACAGGCTGCAGCAGCTGATGCACGTTCCCACCCTGATACACATGCTGCTGACAACTCTGTGAGTGACAGGGGCCCAGCCACTCCTGACAGGGGGCGAGTTGCACCAGCCAATGGGAGGACCCAGAGGCCGCTCTTATTCCTCTGGTTCTGATTTGTGGCTTTGGCGTTCCTATTTGATATTGACCCGGACTGTCTGACTATTCTTTCTTCTGACTGCCCCAGCACTTTAGCAGCGCAGGGACTGTCGTCCAGTTGCCGTCTGCCGCCTAGGGCAGCATGTCAAGTAGGCAGGGACAGTGGGCTAGGTTCCAGTCAGGGCTCACTGCACCTCCCTTGACGTGACACATACATTAGGCAAAGTATACAGTTCCTAGTACAAAAAAAACCACAGATAGCAATACCATAATGCAAGGAGAAAGTACCCGTATTAAATGAACTTGCTCAGATGTGAAGGGTTTTGAGACACAAGCTAAAAAGGCCATGGATAGATTGACCCAAAGAAAATATCCACATTGGGTCTTAAATAAGGCTAAGATAATAGTGGATGATAAGGAAAGGGATATCCTATTAGAATAATCTACATATAAAATGAAAATCAAACCAGACTCCACTATTAACTTCTCTACAAACTATAGAAGCCCATACAAATGAATCATTTCAGTGATTGAAAAAACCTTCTCATTTTACAACAAGATCCTGTTTTTTTCTGATATTTTATATAATAGTTGCAGGTTTGTCCCAAAAAAGGACAGAGCTTTTGCTCTTAATTATCCCAAAGGTTTTTTTTTAAAAGAACATCATCAACGTGTGGATGGCTGAATTTGAATGGTAACTATAGGTGTGCACACAATCAATGTTCTACATGTAGGTTCAACCAAAAAAATCACAGATATAAAAATCACTTATCCCTACAATTACCATCTTCGGGACTATATCAATTGCAATAATGATTATATTGTGTATTGTATTGAATGCACAGTTTGTAATAAGAAATAGCTAGGATGTACTACCGGAAAATTATGCAAACACATTTCTAAATATTTAAATGATATAGGACTTAGTAGCACTCAAAATGTCTCGGGTGCTTCCACTTAAGAGACTGTGTGTCCACTTTAGGGACTGAGAGGGTGCTTGCACTTTAGAGACATGCATGGTGGTAATCTCTCATCTTTTGGTTTTTACGGCATTGAACATATACAATAAAAAGAAAAATGATTCCATAGACAGTCTTAAAGAATATTTCAAATGGATACTCATCCAAATGGATTAAATTATAAAAATTACTTGTTATATATCTTTGGGGCCCTTCACACGGCGTATTTGGTTCCAATTTTGGATCCATTTTGGATCCAAAAACCGCATCCAAAAACACAGTGTCGATCGGATCCTAAACGGATCCAACACGTATCAAACACGCAGGTGCGTCTCTGAATGCGTGTTGGATGCAGCAGGATCGCACCCTATAGTTTAAAATAGGGCTCCTACTGCTTCTTTCGGACCAAGAATTGACATGTCAATTCTTGGAACAGATTCGAAAGACGGAGCCGAAAGATGCAGTGAGACAGATATCGGCTATCACTTGTGTGAACTCCAATGCGTGTTTCATATTAAAAGCACTGCTATTTATTGATACGTGTTTGGGTCCGTCTGGGGTCTGACAGACAGATCCAAACATGCATCTAAAAGCATATGTTCACATAGACTCAACACTCCATGTGAACATACCCTACCAGCCATCCCTGTGCAAGTGTTCATAATTGTGCATAATTCAGTATTCGAATATTGATTGTGAGATTTAAAAGTATTGCGGATGCACCAGATACAAAGGGTGACATGTATTAAAGGGGCTGTGCCAATTTTCTGGTGTACTTTGAGCCAAAAAGAATGTATGAACAGGTGCACTCCAAACTTTGCTGTGATAAGTGCCTTTGAAATGCGCCAAAGACACTTTTTAATGCACCAAAGATTAGGAGTGTCCTGGGGATGTGTTGCACCACATTCGTAGGATTAGACACTTAGGGCGGCATATATGAAATTTAGCGTTTAAACGACAAATTTCATGCGCATAATAATAGCCAAGAATGCGCCTGATTTATGAATCCGTTCTACAGCGATTAATAAATCAGGCGCATTCTAGCCTATTACGACATTTCTGGCTCAGGTATACCACTTTGAAAGTGCTCTACCTGTTCCAGCAGTAATGCGCCTAGAAAGGCCACAGCGAAGCTATAAATCCATAGCTTTGTACGGTTCTAGTGCGCCCCGCCTCCTGCCCACCCCCCGAAATCAGGTGCATTACAAAGTGCTGGTTGCGGTTTGTAAGGTGACTGATATTGGCATACGACCATTTAAAAATGTAGCGAACAGGGTTTCGTTGGATATTGGGCTGAAAAGACGCCAGATTTCTGGTGCAGCCCGTTCATACATGCCGTCCTTAGATTCTTTGACACCAAACCTAGGCACAGAACAGCTAGAACAGCCAGACCAAGTTAAAGGTGGTGAATGAGCCAGACTTGTCATATTGGCACTAGACTGCGTCTGTATTTATGACCTGCAGAAGAACAGGTTCATACATTCTGGTGTATTCTACACGGCCTTAAAGGAGTTGTCTCACTACAGGCTTTCAGCCTACCTCAGTGTGTCTGGCAGCATAGGATTTTTGAATTCAGGGGCGCGCTTCTTGTCTGCCTCTTCTCCTCCCCTTTCCCCCCTCCACTCAGCACACAGACAGCTCTCCTCCTCCAACTGCAGTAACTTCTATACAGCAGGGGGAGAGCGAGGGGAATTGCTGCCAGAGTTAACCCTGTGTGTGCCTGCCTAGGTCTGCTGCTCACTGCTGGATCAGCTGCATAGTGCTGATGCTGTGGCTGAGCTCTTGCTGCTCCTCTCCACAGAGTCAGGAGACAGCAGGGAGTCCACCACTATCTTGCTACCTTACTGTGGATGTGGACCGGGAGATCCTTTTATTATCATTTTAGGACTCTGCTCTTCATCACCCAATTGACCATATAACCAGGGTCGTGAGTTGTGCCACATTGGCTATTTATCTTGCTCTTGTATACTGCTTGTTATCTGTATTCTGTACACTTCTTCTTGTTCCCTGATGAACCTCACAAATTCTTGAGGGGAAACGCGTCGGAAATATTGGTTGTTTATGGTTGGACAGCCAACAAATGTTTGTGTATGGATAGTATAGCCAACAAATGTTGGTGTATGGATATGATATTCAGGATATTTACTATACCTGTAGGGCCAACTCCTGCACACCTGACATATTATACTGGGTATTGATTGACTCATGGTGTGCTATTTTTCAGACAGTATATACCTCTATGGGAGTTTATTAATTATATCTTGTTAAATATTGACATTAGACTTTCATAGTCATAGTCCCTAGGGTTTAGTTTAGGAGGTACGAGGTTGGGGACGCCCTTATCAGGGCGACTACCCCACTTTTTTCTTGGTTAGGTAGCGTCTATGTGGTAGGGATAGAAATTTGGTTAGTTTAGGTATTTTGGTGAGCACTATGTATTTTGCATTTCCTATTTTTATTTTTGGTATATAAATAAAAGCTAAGTTTTATCCTTTCCTAGGATTTATACCACTTTTGTGGTTTGGGTGACAGCAGGGAGAGGAGGGCTGATCTATGAGTGTGGAGCCCAGAGGTCTGTGAAGCTGTGTATGCTAATAGCAGAGCAGGGGGGGATGTAAAGGTCCCTATACCCCCTGCTTAGCATACAAATCTCCATGGACATGTCAAGCAACAACAAACAAACCCTGTCAGAACAGACACAGGGCAGCTGTGAAGTGTGTTACTATAATCACGATATGTCACTAATACAGCAGAGCAGGGAGGGATATGAACCGTTCACATGCCCCCCCAATCTGTTCTATTAGTATAGTCAAAGCTCCACAGGCACATCATGATTACAGTAACACACGTCACTGCTGTCACATCCTACTGACCACAGATCAGCTTCACCTCTGCTCTCCTCAATCTGTGTAGAGAGCAGAGGGAGCAGGCACACACAGGGTTAATCCAGGCAGCACAGCTACACAGATGCAGAAGCCCTCCCCCTCCCCCTCCCTTCCCTACTGAAGCATACTGTGAGGGAGGGGCTCTGTGCTCTGACCTGTATTGAGAAGTTGTTGAGTCACCAGGACTGGCAGCCAGTGAGATAAAAATCAACAGGTCGGCTGCTATAGTGATTTGAGGAGCTGATGCACTCCTACTACCAGGGATAACTCAAAATCAGTAGGACATTTGTAATGAACATATATTGCAAAGCTGCTTGTTTTTTAAAGATCTTTTTATTAAAACCCAATCATTGTAGTGAGACAACCACTTTCAAGCCAGTTAGAACTGGCCTGTCAGTGCCTTAGTTCATAAGTGTCACCCACAGAGTACTCGCATTCTATCATTTATATTGATTCATACAATGCATGCGCTGTTCATGATGCTCTTTTTCTTTTCTTGCTCTTTTTACTACGTTCATATTGTACATTGTTACAGATTCTTTCCACTAAAACCAGTGAGTTGTGATCATGCGACATCATTCTTATTTTCTATTGGTTCATACATGCTTTTAGTCAGGTGTTGCGTTCACATACGACAGCAACGAAAAAGGGCATTGTGCCCAAAATGCATCTGATCATCTTTTGTACACTCTGGTTCATGGATAACCCTTCTTTTAAACTAATAAAATAAATGTGAACATTTTATATATTTGTTTGGAGCTTTATTTACAAATTGTTATTGGAATGAACATCTATGATGTCCATGTCATCTTTGACATCTGTGACATCAAAGGCATATGCAACACCTGTACCATCAGTATCATCCGAGAAAATAGTACTGGTACGGTGCTGGGCTGCAGAGGACCATTTTCTGAAGCAGGGCCTGTTGGAGTAAGAGACTGCAAGTGCCAAGCAGAGTCTGTGGAGAAGAGACTGAATGCACTAAACCCGTAACAGAGGTAAAAGTGACTTTATTGCATGTGTTTGACATATTAATGGGAATACTAATTTAAGCTCCCAAATCATTTATAAATGAGGTTCTCCTAGAATCATCAGCAAACTTGAAAATGGGCTCCACGTGCCTTGGCAAGTGGGTTCAAGACAGGAGCCCCAAATAGTTCTCTGTGTCTTTTTCTATTATTCCATCTCTTAGTTCATTCTTCAATTTAAGACCTAAAACTCTAATGTCTTCTATAAACATACTGTAAGGATGAATCCGTTTCAGTAGCAACATTACTGCTGCTACTGGTTTATAAATCATACAAGATGAAAACTATAAACTACAAAAAAATGAACATACACATAAGAAAGTTGAGACAGCCAAACACATAAAATGTTACTTTATGTATTTGACTTATATAGAAGAAAAATAGGTATTTTACCAGCACGTCTCTGTAATTCCATACACTGTTCCATTGGCTCACATGCTCCAGCTCAAAATACACCACTTAACAGACTCCCTTTCATCTCTAAATGTGAAAGACTTCTGTTTACTCCTGATGAAAGCATGTAATCTGATGTGAAGAGCAACCATAGAAGGCTTACAAAAATCACAGTCTTACATATGGTAAATGTTAGACATTTGACACACATTAACGGTTATGGAAATTGAAAATGTTATAATCCACTAAATTACATTGATGCATTTTCAATTATTTTTCTCATAACAGCATTTTATCTCATAGCAGAAATTGTGATAATGATTATCACATTTTACATAGACTCTATTTGCTCATTTGAACAAATAGTTTGCATGATCATTAATGTTTTGTTTTTTTTGGATAATATTCTAAGACGCTACTGTCACGTCAGAGGAGGTGCAGTGGGCCCTGACTGCCACCCAGCCCACTGTCTCTGCCTACTTGGTGTGCTGCCCTAGGTGGCAGACCCCAACTGGACGACAAGCCCTATGCTAGTACGTGCGGGGCCGTCAGGGAAACGCAGAGTCAAACAGTCCGGGTCGGTCACGGTGCAGGAACGTCAAAGCTAAGAATCAGAAACCGGAAGAATAACGGGAGGCAAGCCAAGGGTCAAACACAGACGGTAACATGGTACAGAATCAGAAGTCAGAAACGTAGTCAAGGAGCAAGCCGGGGCCTGGTAATCTTGAGCAAGCAAACAAACAAACAAGGAAAACTGGGGAAGCGCAAGGAATAACCTTTCTCAGGCAAAAACTGACAGCACTGAGCAGGTTTAAATGAGGAGCCCGGACGCCGCCCCAGCAGCCAATTGGTGCGGCCTCTGGGCCCTCCTATTGGCCAGTGCGACAAACTGACTTGATTAGGAGCTGAGCTGTCAATCCTAAGCTCATCAGCCCAGCCTCTCCGTGGGTGTGTCGACTGGCCAGAGGGATTAACCCATGCAGCACCTTGCTGCTCCACGGCAGAAACGTGCGCCGTGACCGCTACAATGGAGAAAAATAGGCAAAAGATAAATGCAATTAGATAAGATATTCATTGGGAATAAATGTAGGTAAAGTGGTTATCACATAATGAAAGCCTCTCTTTAAATAGACAGTTATCTGCTGTTAGCTGGGGTTTTGACTTCTCTACTTCCCAGATGCCACCTGTTATAGCTGGGAAAATCAATATATTCAGGGGAAATATCATATCAGATGGCAACCATTAAATTTAATGGCTTACCATATAATGCATGGATGGACCCAATTCATTAAGCTGTTCCAGTTTAAAGTATGGAGACCCCCCCTCTTTGATGGCAATGTACCACAAGGGTTGTAATTATAACATGGCCCCCCACTTAAGGTGTACCTTGCCTACTCCTAGGTCTGTCTGAAATTTGAGTTGTTTTAATATCTGTTAGAAAAAAATGTTTCTCTTCCTATGCCTTTAAAGTTAACATTACATTATATCCTTGAATCCTAAAATAAATTATTCTACTATAAATGATTTTCTTCTGGTAACATACAATGCAGCTGTGACAAATTTTCTCTATGTATCTAAACAAAAAAGGCTGCTGATTAATACTCAATAATAAAATAGTATACAACATGACAGGATGGTGGCTCAGTGGTTAGCACTGCTGCCCTGCAACACTGAGGATTGCCTTGATTAAAATCTGCAGGAACAAGGTTAGTGGTGCCGCTCACCTAGCAGGTATTGGATGCTCAGTGGATATGCTGTCTGGCTAGACACCGACACATCTCAAGTTTCATGTTGCATTTGTGATGACCCAGGGAGAGCAGAGGAGAGGCTGGGGGGGATAAAAATTATGTCACGGCGGCCCTTTCTCCTAACCTTACTTACTCCCCTGGAGTCGCATACAATCAAAGTAGGGGAAACGCTGCAGGTGCTGAGGAGAGATGATGGGAGCTCTACTCCTCAGATTCCCCGGGACGCCATCCGTCTTGGGCTGATGTTAATCCCCTTCACTGCCTGTAGATGTTGTGTGGAATGTGTCCATGGTGTCGGTGCAGTGGATAATTCTTTACTTCACAAAAGGTGTTAAACATGGTAGAGTCTCTTTCAGTAAATACATTTCTTCATTCTCTGACTCTGCAGTAAGGATGATTGACCCCACTTCATGGACACACTGATAAGTACAATGACTTCTGCAGGAGCTAAGCCCATGTGACCAGGGACCGGTGAGTGGCAAGGTGTATGGGTTAGGCAGGGGACATACTAAACCCCTTCTTTACCTTGCTCTGCAGGGATTTCCACCGTAGTATGAGTCTCTATATCCTATAGATGGCAGGATTTTAGGTGCTGCTTGGCTGGTGACCTCCAGGATGAGAAGCAAATATTGTCTTTGTTCTCCTCTGGACCAAGGTCCAGGGCCGATCCTCTTTGGATCACATGCTACTTGTCACCGATCACTCTCTCAACTCAGCCCAACCGAACTTCTTGTCTCCAACTGCCTCTAACTGCCTCCAACTGCCACTTCTGGCATGAGACCTCTCAACCCCCTAGGAGCTAGGTGTTGAAACATGTTGTGTGAGGTGCATTAAGGGGCAAGAAGCTTAACCCTTGCTGGCACAGGGGCTGACTACACTTTCCTAAAGATACATAACACATTGTATACGTTACATATAAATGACATATAATATACTGACAAGAGCGCATCCCTGACTCAACCCCACAGACTACAATACCCTGAATTGGGGTATTACACATTAAGTGGAATTTTATTTGTGATAATAACAAGTGGGGCATTTCTATAACAAATGTATCAACTCTCCAAGTATATTTGTAGAAGCAAGTATAATAATAAGTAATTCTACAGTCCGATGTCTCGGAGTGGCCCTCATCAAAATGGACCTGATACAGTGAAGGAAATATCTATTTGATCCCTTGCTGATTTTTAAGTTTGACCACTGATCAAAACATGAACAGTCTATAATTTTAAGGGTAGGTTAATTTTATCTTTGAGAGCTAGAATATCAAAAATAAAATCCATAAAATCACATTGTATAAATTATATAAATTTATTTGCATTTTGCTGAGATAAATAAGTATTTGACCCCTACCACCATTAAGAGTTCTGGTCTCTACAGACCAATTAGACGCTCTAATCAACTTGTTACTACATAAAGCAGCTGTTTTAAATAGACACCTTTATAAAAGACTCCTGTCCACAGACTCAATTAATCACTCAGACCAGGGGCGTAACTACCGGGGTAGCAGGGGTAGCAGTTGGCTACCGGGGCCCACTGTCCGTTAGGGGGCCCCGGGGCAACTGCTAAACGCCTCCTCCTTACACGCCTCAATGCTGCTCCTGGGCCCACCGCGTGGAGGAACCTAACAGTTCTAGCGGGGTACGCGGCGGGTAGTCTGCGTGGGCCCGGCTGCTTACTCCCTCTGGAACGGCCCGGTGCCCTCCAGCCCGAGCTGTCTCAGAGGCAGACCGCTACACGGAGGTAGCAGAACAGAGTGCCAATCGCTCGCCCTGCTATTCCCCTGCGGCGCTCTGTGGTCACGTGGGCGGCGCCGGTTGACGTCACATCACCGCGCGCCGCGCTGAGTGCAGAGGCTGAGGGAGAGCAGCAGAGCGGAGCATCGGTGCATCGGTGGACGTGGAACCGAGGTAAGTAAGGGATTCTTATTTTACCTGCCCCCAGCCTGCCTGCCCTATACCAGCCCCCTATATGCTGACTGCTTCCCTATTACAGCACACCTATATGCCTGACCTGACTGTGCCCCACCCCTCCCCCCTATACAGCCCCTATATGCCTGCCTGCTATACAGCCCCTATATGACTGCCTGCCCTATATAGCCCCCTATATGCCTACCTGCCTATACAGCCCCTATATGCCTGCCTGCCCTATACAGCCACCTATATGCCTTCTGCCTATACAGCCCCTATATGCCTGCCTGCCTTTACAGCCCCTATATGCCTGCCTATACAGCCCCTATATGCCTGCCTATACAGCCCCCTATCTGCCTGCCTGCCTATACAGCCCCCATATGCCTGCCTATACAGCCCCCATATGCCTGCCTATACAGCCCCACATGCCTGCCGTATACCCCACAAGCCTGCCTGTCTACTTATATGGGGCCCCTTTAGCTACCTAAACCCTACCTATATGGCCCCTATAGCCCACCTAACCCCTGTCTACCTGTATGGCTCTCTATAGCTACCTAAACTCTGCCTGCCTATAGGGGCACTCTATTGGCTACCTAAACCTTGCCTATTTGGAGCCCCATATATCTCTAAACCCTGCCTGCCTAAATGGACCCCATATAGCCAGGGAAGCAGGTGCTGGAAAAGTCAGGATTCTAAGATATTTGTGTCTAAATCTGCAGGGACAAGTGGTCGGGAGATGTCATCATGATGGCGGACTGGACCGGATGCAGAACAAAGGGGAAAGTCAACGACTTGTCAGAGAAACGTCACCTGTGAGTCACAAGATGTAATTACACTTTAATCACTTATATGTCTGCAGAGTCTGTGTACACTTACTATCTGGTCACTGTATGGAGGTAATATACAGTCTACAGAGCCTGTGTACACTGGTGTCTACCACTATATGTCACTGTATGGTGGTTATATACAGTCTGCAGAGCCTGTGTACACTGGTATATACCGCTATATGGTCACTATATTATTATATATTATTATTATTAGACAGTATTGGTCTTTGTGTACTGATCAGTAATAGTGTAGGGGTATTATTCAGTCACTATTCAGGTCAGTCACTGTGGTGGTAATTTGTGGTCATGTTCTGGTGGTATAATCAGGTCCTTATGTAAAAGCGTTATTGGTAATGCTGGTCTTAGTATAGTGGGATATGTTTGGTAGCAGTATGATGGTGAGATGTATGGTGAGATATTTGCCCCTTGTATTATCTACATGATCTAACAGCATGTCCTGGTACATGGTCGTGGTCAGGGAGGTGGGCGATGGGGAGGGGGCCCATCCAAAAGTTTGCTTTGGGGCCCTGGCTTCTCTAGTTACGCCCCTGAGTCAGACTCTAACCTCTTCAACATGGGCAAGACCAAAGAGCTTTCTAAGGATGTCAGGGACAAGATCAGAGACCTGCACAAAGCTGGAATGGGCTACAAAACCATAAAAACATAACTAAGACACTGGTGAGAAGGAGACAACTATTGGTGCAATAGTAAGAAAATGGAAGAAATACAAAAAGACTGTCAATCGACATCTATCTGGGGCACCATACAAAATCTCACCTCATGGGGTATCATTGATCATGAGAAAGGTGAGCGATCAGCCCAAAACTACACGGGGGGACTTATTAATGATCTCAAGGCAGCTGAGACCACAGTCACCAAGAAAACCATTGGTAACACATTACACTGTAATGGTTTAAAATCCTGCAGTGCCCGCAAGGTCCCTCTGCTCAAGAAGGCACATGTGCAGGCCTCTGAAGTTTGCCAATGAACACCTGGATGATTCTGTGAGTGATTGGGAGAAGGTGCTGTGGTCAGATTGACAAAAAATGAGCTCTTTGGCATTAACTCAACTCGCCGTGTTTGGAGGAAGAGAAATGCTGCCTTTGACCTAAACAACACCGTCCCCACTGTCAATCATGGGGGTGTAAACATTAGGTTTTGGAGTGTTTTTCTGCTAAGGGCACAGGACTACTTCACTGCATCAATGGAAGAATGGATAGAGTCATGTACCTCTTTCCCTCCGCCAAGACATTAAAAATGGCTCGTGGCTAGGTCTTCCAGCAAGACAATGACCTAAAACATACAGCCAAGGCAACCAAGGAGTGGCTCACAAAGAAGAACATTAAGGTCATAAAGTGGCCTAGCCAGTCTCCAGACTTTAATCCTATAGAAAATTTATGGAGGGTGTTGAAGTTCCGAGTTGCCAAGCAACTTAATGATTTAGACATGATCTGCAAAGAGGAGGGAACCAAAATTCCTCCTGACATGTGCGAAAACCTCATCATCAACTACAAAAAAGTCTGACTACTGTGCTTGCCAACAAGGGTTTTGCCACCAAGTATTAAGTCTTGTTTGCCAGAGGGATCAAATACTTATTTCTCACTGCAAAATGCAAATACATTTATATAATTTATATAATGTGATTTTCTGGATTTTATTTTGGATATTCTTTCTCTCCATCCATTGTTCCATTGATCTCTTGCTGATTGTGTTTCACCCTTAAATTTATAGACTGTTCATGTCTTTATTAGTGGGTAAACTTACACAATCCGCAAGGGATCAAATAATTATTTCCTTCACTATATGTGGAGTAAATAAAAGATATAACCAAATAATTGTCATATACAATATTGTGATTAAGAAAAGTCAGAGCTGATGATGCCAAGAGTATATATTTATATACTTAATTCAAATCTGGCAATCGTCACCATCTGCACGTGAGTTTGTATGTTCTCTCCATGTTCTTGTGAGCTTTATCTGGGTGCTCTGGATTCCTCTCCATATTCCAGTACTCCACAGGTTAACTTGGAGTTTAGATTGTGAGCATCAACAAGCACTGCTGTAAACTAATGCTGGGAATATGTTTGTGTTGTATAAATGAATAAAATACAATTATAGCAAAACTTGACAATTAGCGCACTAAGAGATTGGGGCAGAAAAAGTTCTCTCACCTTCTTTAATGGTTTTCGAGGCATTTTGTTGTCATCTAAGAACATATAACACAGTGCAGTAAGATATCAATGTCAAGTTAAACTTTGCTATGTGTGTAAATGAAGTAAGCTTCCCCTGCCCTGGCTGCATTTTATTATATTTAATTATATGGCTATGCAGGTGACTTGAAGCTCAGAAAAACAGAACTCAATATACTATAAAAATAAATTAGGAAATTAATTCATTTAGAACACTGAACTTAATTAAGACACTATATTAAATAATGGACATTAATTTTAAAGGGATAATGCTTTATATTTAGGAAGTGGCATGGCCACAGTTATAGTCTATATATTCCATACGGGGTCACTATTCGGCAAGGGAGGCTTTGCAGCTGAAAGAGTTACCACTGATATAATACAGATCACTTTTTTAAAAAAAACAAAAAACTATATTATAACGAGGTTCCCAAATTACTGTGGTGAACTTCTATTGACCTCCGAATAGAAAGCTAACTGAGGTTATCAGCCCGACATTTAAATGAAACGTTAGTTTGTTTTCCCCCACAGACGAGCCTATATGATGTCATTCTTATGTAGCATGAGATTCACTGCAAGTTCTCTGTTAGTTTAATTTCAGTCTAAGTTCATCAGATAAGAAATCACTATACCAAATCTGACGGTGTTTCAGTAAATTTCACCTAAATCAGAGGAGGATTAAGGCCTTGATAAATAAACAGATATATGAGGTAAAATAAAATGACCATTATAATAGATGATGACGATCTCCAGAGATTTTTGGCAGGTCAGTCACCCTTCACTTTGATGTTCAGTCTGGAGGCTGGACACAGTCATTTGTCAAACCAAGATGCTCTTGAGTGCTAGCTTGTTCACTGTAAATGTACTGACAAAGTCTACTGGACGGCACAGCTAAGATTGAGATTCAGGTAAAGTGAATAATTGATAATTTGATCACAATGGCACCTGCCAAGAGGTGGAATACACTATGTTCTTGAAGCTGATGTGTTGGAATCAGGTATAACAGGCAAACAAAGGCCAATCTATGATGGTTAAACAAATAAGTATGCCTATGAAAAGTGGTCCATGGAATGACAACCAATAAACCAGCAACAAGGTCAAAAGAGCACTGAGGTCACTGATACACATGGTGACAAAAGCTGAACTCTTCTGGTCTGATCCCAAGAAGAGCTAGGGCATGTCCCCACTGCACAGGTTTTCGGCAGGTTTTTCAGGCGGTTTGCGGTTTTTCAGACCGCCTGAAAAACGGCCGAAAATTAGCAGAACGGGGCTCTATGGAAAACCCGTGCAGCAGTCCCCACTGCACGGGTTTTTCCGCCCGACTGTTTTGTGCCGGCGTCCGGGGACAAAACATTGTACATGCACAATCTTCCGTCCGGTTTCCGGACGGAACATGTGCATGTCAATGAGAGGGGGGAGGGCTGTTCTCCGCTCACCGCGGAGAAAAGCCGTCCCCCCCCGCGGCCGTGAGGACGGCCGCAAAACAGGACAAATACCGGCCGGCAAACCAGCCGGTATTTGTCCTTGCGTTGACGGCCTTACTGTAGCACTATTGCTGATCAAGCTAATACTGGTTATGACAAACAGGTATCAACACAAGGTGCATCACAGGTTGCTGCATAAGAGCTTAAAGGGGTTTTGCCACGATCTCATTTCATACCTCCTGCATCCAGTTCTTCAGCTCTGTGTGCACAGAAGGGGGCGTGTGTGATTTGTTTGAATTGCATATCATGTGACCCTGCAAGATGACATTACCAGGCCTTTTCCTCTTTCTAGTGAAAGAAAGGTCTGTTATGTACAGAATTGTAAGTAGCTACACTGTACCTCAGAGGTAACATTTTTGCTTTACAGCACAAGGGTCCTTGGTTCAAACCCCTGCAGGTACTTAACCTGTAGATTTTTTTTTCCTCTTTCTCAATGCACATACCTCATTGAGGTTTCTTTTTTTTATTTATTACTAACTAGTCCAAAGGACAGGAGTAGAATGACAGCACCCGGGGTTTGAACACTCAGTAGCTACCTGAAAAGAGAGGTGATATCTGAATCATGTGCGACCAGGACTGAGGAGCTTACAACCCTGGTCGTATCCCCTGGAGATGTGCTGTAAACAATGGATCACTAAAGGAGCAGCTAAGACAAAAACAGTGCAGAATTTTTAATAATGATGAATGGTGAAAATGTTTATTATTTAAGTTTCAAACTTCCCACGTCAATTTTACTTTGTGGCAAAACCCCTTTAAGTAGCCACAGACTAGCCAGAGTCCCCATCCTGACCCCTATCCACAACTGAAAGCATCTGCAGCAGGAACAAGAACATAGAACTGTACCTTGGAGAAATGGAGGAAGATGGCTTGGTCTGATAAATCACCTGTACTTTTACATCTGAGTAGTTGTGTGAGTCACTTACATGGGGAAGAGATGGCACCAGGATGCGCTATAGGAAAAAGGCAAGCTGGTGGAGATAGTGTGATACTCTGGCTGGGCAATGTACTGATAGGAAACCATGGGTCCTGGCGTTTATCTTGATACTATTCTGACAGGTATAGCTACCTTAACATTGCTGCAGACTAAGGACACCACTTCATGGTAACAATAATCTTTAATGGCCGTGACCTTTTTGAAGAAGATAATGTGCATGCCTCACTGGAAAAATAGTTAAGGTGTGGATTGAGAAACATGACAGAGTTCAAGGTGCTAGTTGTATAATGTTGTACCGTGTTAGGCATAGAAAGTAGTAGAAGAGTGAAAAAATCAGGCGATACCTTTTAGAGACTAACTGAGTATATTTGATAGTGAGCTTTTGAGAGTACTAGCTCTCTTCTTCAGACATGGTGTTATACAAGAAACTGAAAATTTACAGACTTTTTATACACAAAATACATGGACCTTCAAAAATAACAAAATGCAATAAGTAGAGAAGTCATTAACAACAGGTAAAGAAATAATCTACAGAGTTCAAGGTGTTAATTTGTCTTCCAAATTATCCATTTCTCAGTCTGATCAAGCTTCTGTTGGATGTGCAGGAAAAACAAGTGCGCTACATGAAGGACCCACCACAAACGTATGGGTCCTAATTACTTTCTGGATATCCTGCTAATTTGTAGAGCCCTACCATCTCGTGGCATATGTCAGAATGGTGCCTCTATCTTTGGGAGCATAGCCATGCCCAGCTAATATATCTTTCTAACTATGTTGTATTTTATTTTCTATGTTGTCATAGAAAATAGTGATCTTCTTTGGTCCTTATTGTCCAGAATAACCGCAATCAGGAGTGCAAAGAAACGTGTTGGGACATTTTGACATGCTACACAAGCATATGTTTTTATAATCTTTTTCATTAGTTACGGACTAATAGGACTAGCCTCCTAGGGTGGGGGCTAATTTTTCGGGGTGGGTTTTCTGGTAGGGTTTAATAGGGATGGCGGCGTCATCTTCGTCCAGCATGTAAGAGTGGGTGCCATTCCCTTCCCTCATCTCTGGGACCTATGGTATCCACCTGGACATCGTTCTATGGTATTCACCAGGGCATTATCAAGGAACGTAAATATATTTCAACATTATTACCCGTCTCTATTATCAATATAAGGACCTAAACTATCTTTATTTGTACATCTCGGTTCTGACTTTTACTGTTCCCTGATGAACCCACTGCATCTGTGGGGGAAACGCGTTGGGACAGGGATTTATTGTGTGTTTGTTTCCCTTTCTTTATGTCAGAGATAGGGGTTGTCTTATTTATGTATGTGTTTCTGTGTTTATTAGTTGTCACGTTCGTGTCATCTGGCTCTGGTCGTCGGCGAAGGCCGCTGCGACCATAACTGCGGCCTTACTTTTTCTTGTGTGAACACTGTCTTCCTTCTGGGACTCTAATTGAATCCTGGCCAACGCCCGTGGCCAGGAACTTTCCAGCACTCTCTGGGTTAATCTCACTCTCAGTGATTGACAGATTCTGCTTCCTATCACCTCGGCTCTCTTTCCTCCCCTTCCCTATTTATAGCCACCACTTCCTTCTATCTTTGCCTGCTATAGGTTTTTTCCCTGTAGTTCGCCGTGTTTGCTACCTTGTTCTGTGCTCTCCTGACCTTTGGCTTTGGACCCTGGTTTTCCCCCTCTGTCTCACGTCTCTGTATCACGTTACCCGTACTGTTGCCGACTTTGGACTGCCCCCGGTTACCCTCTTGTCTCATGCCATCTGTACTCGTTGCCCGAATGTTGCTGACTTTCGGACCGCCTGACTACTCATTTTGTTTGGTGTCTGTTTGTCCCAGTCTGTGTCCAACACTTATTACAGTAGCAGCTATCAAGTTTCTTGTTGGGGCCGGCCTGTTAAGGAGTCGGGTTCCCCCAAAAGGCAGGGACAGGGGCTGGGATCAGATGTCAGGGCCCCACTTGTGTGTGTGTGTGGCCCCGAACACAGTCCTGACATTAGTATGGTGTTTAACTGGCGTGTCTATATGTTTTGAGGGATGGTGTTAGGTTAGAGGACAGTGCTAGGTTTGCAGAGTAGGTTCCGGTGTGGGAGATCAGACCTTTTTGGGGCGGGTTCTCGACTTTTTGTCTGGTAGAGTAGTTAGTAGGGCTTAATAGGGATTATATTAGTCCCCCTTTTTTATCAGGTTATTAATAAAGGTTATTTTTTATTGTAGTTATCTAGCCCTAAGATATCAGTATTCTGTGGTTTTTGGTAGGGTTTAATAGGGATGCAATTGGAAAAACTATTTTTTTTTACATGTCCAAGGATTTTAAGATCATCAAAATCCTGTTATTTATTTGGAATTAATATCAAAAAGTATCAGGTACCCTCGAGAAGTCACATGACTAAAAATCTACTGAGAATGATTCCAATTTTGTCATTTTAATATATGCAATATAACATATTTACTATTACTCCAAAATATGCAAAGTATGTTTGTCCCCTTGAATTGGTTTTATTATTTGTGGAGTATATGTGTGTTTATTGTTTGTTTATGGGCACTGTACATGCAACATTATTAGGATATATTTTTTTTTAATTATTGAAGTAAAGGTTAAGATTGTATTGATAAACTTACAATATTTTTCTTCAGTGAAATAGCAAATTATCTTCTGTGAACGTCTTAGTGCAGAAACCACAAGACCCCTTTAGAATTCTTGTGGAGTCTTTGCCTTTTGGAGTCTTCAGTTATTAATATGAATTTCACACAACAGTTTTTGGCTCTTTTGTGAACAACTCGGTGATTTCATGCTTCACAAATTTAGTTTATTTTACTTCTGTATCTTGACTGAGAAATCATTTTCACCAGTTCTGATAAATAATTCTAAATTACAGGATCAGGAGTTGTGTTGGCCATGACCAGACTATTTGATACTTGCCTGAGAGGCTATAGAACAAGATTACAATCTCAGGCAAATACAGTGCTATTAGTTGTTCAAAAGACAAGCATTGGCGTTTGCTGTGAATGACACTAGAAAAACAAAGGGTTTAGAGGTCTAAGTAAAAATGGAAATGCTTTGGGAAACAACTAAAAGGGTTCTAGCATATAGGAGATGGGTTTTACATAATTTACTGAGAGGTAGAGGTGAAGACAAAACACCTACTAATAACTAAGCTAAATATTTAAAAAATAATGAAATCTAAACATTTTAGTAAAATACTCTTTTGAGATAGAAGACTTGGCTCTTATGCTAAATAGTGGCTAAAATGTCTAAGTGTTTGTACTGGCCAGGAGCCACGAATAATAGAAGGGTAAATAAGAAAAAGAATGTGTTCTTTTTAGAACTTAGAATTGAGAGCCAAATCTTTAATTTCAACTCACTTCACACTGTATCTGTGTAACAATACTCAGAAGATATATAACACCATTATCACTATCTATATACGTGTAGTACAACTTTGTACTAATGTGGGACATGTAACAACACTACACAGTAACCAAGATACGGTATGTATTTTAGAGATCATTCTGGTATGAAAGCTAAAGAAAACAAATGCAGAAACTTAGGGCGACATGTATGAACGTTGGAGCTGACAGGCCAGTTCTAAATCCCTTTAACCCCTTAACGACCTTAGACGTATCCATACGTCCAGGTCGTTTGAGCGTTAACGCACCTGGACGTATGGATACGTCCTGAGGATCGCGCCGAACTCTAAGCATCCCGCAGCTGTCGGCCCGACCCAGGATCGGTTCCAGAGGGCCGGGGGGGGGGGGGGGGGGCGGTTAAACCCTCTTAATTATGGGACGACGATCGGGTGACAATAACTAAGAGAGACGCAGGAGGAGATCGCTCCTCCTGCGCCTCTGGTCGGCGGCAGCAGCGCACCGGATAGGGCGATCCGTGCAGCTCTGCCCTCTGACAGACAGGCCCGGTAAGGCAGAGAATGACTTCCGGGTTGTCCTGTGACGTCACGATGCCCGGACCGTTGCCCTGGGGCACGGCCCCCGCGCCATCGGTGACTGACAGTTGTCCATAGAGAACCAGTCATACCCGCAAAAAAGCTATCCCACTGATTTCCTATTGAATGAGGATCTAAAGATCTCTCTTTTAAAACCCCCCCCCCTATGGGGAAAATTAAAAAAAAAAATGGGGAAAAAGGGGAAAAAAAGAAAAAAAAAAAGTGAAAAAAAAAACAAATACGAAAAAAAAAAAAAAAAAAGAAAAAAAACAAACACAAAAGAAAAAAAAAAAAAAATACGTACACCCCCCTTTTTCCCCCTTTAAAAACCCCCCCAAAATCGCCCCAAAAAAAGATAAAAAAATAAAAAAAGTACCCATTTTTTTGGTATCCCCCCGCGTGAGAAAAGGGCCCTGCCCTTTAAATCTGTCATTTTAAATTTAAACCTTTTCCCCGGTGAACGCCTTTTAAAAAAAAAAAAAAAAAAAAAAATCACAAAATTTTAAGATTATTGTTCATCCAGCAGCCCCCAAAAAAGGGGAATAAAAAGGGAAAAAAAAAACCTCCTAGGAAACACCAAAGTTTTTCCCAATTTAAAAAAGTCTTTTTCATCCACAAAAAAAAAATCCTTATACAGTTGGTATACGGAAAAAAAAAAATTTGTTTTAGCTCTAAAAGATAGCGTTTGCTTAAATTTTGTTTTAAAACCTTTAAAAAACATTTTTTTTTTTTTTTTTTTTAAAGTGCTTAAAAATTTAAAAAAACTATATAAATGGGGTTATCGCCATAAATCGTAGCGCCCCCAAAGAGAAAAAAGCTAACTTATCCGGAAAACTCCCAAGGGTTGAGCCCTGTTAAAAATAAAAATAAAAAAAACATTTACGGGTTTAAAAATATTTTTTTTCCCACCCTGGCCCCCAAAAAATGGTTTTAAAAAAGCGTCAAAAACCCCGGGTCCCCCAAAAAATGAAAACTAATAAAAACATCAACTCTTCTCCAAAAAAAAACCCTAACACACCTTCCAAGCACCAAGAAAAAAAATTTAAAAGTTTTTGGTTTTCTCAGACGGTCGATGAAAAAACCCCCTACTTTTCCTGGTTAAATTTAAAAGGGGTTTTTTTTTGGAATAAAAGCATTTAAAAAACATTAAAAAATATCCCCAAATTAGGAATTTTGGTGAAAAAGGTATTGACCTGCTAAAGTAAAGCTACCATGTCATATTTACCGAACAGTGCCCGCTATAAAAAAATAAAAAAAAAAAAAACACTAAAAAAGATTGCTGTATTTTTTTTCAAAACATCTCAAAAAAACCTTAATAAAAAGTGAACTTAGTTTTCCAATCACCCCAAAAATAGTACCAAAAAAAACTTCAACTCACCCCGGAAAAAAAACAAGCCCATACACCAGCTCTGCACACAGCAAAATAAAAAAGTTAGGGCCCTGTCAGAATAGGAAAACAAAAAAGGGAAATTTTTTTTATGACGTTTTTTAAACTGGTAAAAAGTAAAAAAAACAAAAAAAAACTATAAAAAAATCTATATATTGTAATTGTACCGACCCCAAATAAAAAAGTTACACATATTTAATTTGCACGGCGAATGCTTTTAAAAAAAAACTCAAAAAACAATGACCGAACTGCTTTTTTTCCTTTCCCTTTTTTTCATTCCCCAAATTTGCTAAAAAAAAAACTTTTTGGAAACCCACCGGGCATCCAAAATGCACAGTACCCCCTTTGATGGAATCCTGATGGGGTGTTAAATTTCCAAAATGGGGCGACTTAGGGGGGTTTTCCCCTTTTGTTTTTTGGCTCCCTTTGGGGTTTGAAAATGCGACAGGGCCCCCCACCAAAATCTCCCTTTTCCAAAACCAATTTAGCGCTCCCCCCCTTATACCCCCTTCCTTTGGCCCCCCCAAACAGCATTTTTACACCACATGTAGGGTATTGCCGAATTTGGGGAAAAGAAATTGTTTAAAAAAAGTTTTGGGGTTTTTTTCCGGGTTTCCTTTGTTTTATAAAAAACATTTTAAAGCAAAAATTGCAGATTATTAAAAAAAAATTTTTTTTTTTAAATTTTTTCACACCCTTATCCTAAAAAAAATTTGTAAATTAAACCTGGGGGGGTTCTTTAACTAATGCCCCCCCTGGAATATTCTTTAAAGGGGTTTTTGTATTTTTTCCAATATGCGGCCCTATTTGGGGGTTTTTTTTATTTTTTTTTACCCTTAGGGTGCCCCCCAAACCTAAAAATGGGCCTCAAAAAAAAGATTAAAAATGAAACCCCAGAGTAAGTAGGGGGCTCCCCCCTATTCTGGGGCTTATGGGTGAGCCAAATAATGCACTAGGGCCACATATGGGAAAATCTCAAAAAACGGCAGACCGGGGGGAAATTGATATTAAATTTGGGTTTTTTTACCTAGTCAAAATTTACCGTTTTTCCAGGGGAAAAATGGATAAATTTTGGGAAAATTTTGAAAAAAAAATAAAATTTTTGAAATTTCCACCCCCAAACTTTGTTTTTAATTTTGTGAAAAAAAAAAAATTCCTGGGGGGTTTTATAAAACTTAAAAAATAGTTTGTAAAAAAACTTTTAAAGGGGTCAAAGTTTCTCAGATGGCTTTCCTTTATGGGGGTTTTAAACCCATGCGGGCCCCTAAAACCCAACGTCAAACGGGAGTGGCCCCCTAAAAAAATGTTTTTATTGCAAATTTTTTTGGGGAAAAATTAAAAAAAATTTACTACAAAATTTTTCTAACCCCTCTAATGTCAAAAAAAAAAAAAAAAGACTTTTAAAAAAAAGATCCCAAACCCTTTATAGGGGACATATGGTAGAAAATTTGTTATAAACTATTTTGGGGTTAAAATTTTAATCTGCCCTTGCAAAAAAAAAGAAATTTTTTGAAAATTTTCCCAAAAAATTTCGAAAATTTTTTTCCAAAATTTTTCATAAAATTTTTATATTTTTCAAAAACAAACAAGGATTGTATGGAAAAAAATTTTCCTTACTAATTTAAAAGAAAAATGTGTCACGGGGAAAAAAATCTTTTGAATCACATAAAAAAGGTAAAAGTGTAAAAAAATTTATTTCACATAAATTGAAAAACTTGTCAGATTTCAAAAATAGTGCGGGGGTGGTCAGGAAGGTCAAAACAGGCGGGGCCCTTTAAGGGGGTTTAAGGTAGTGTAGGGTTAGTGTAGAATGTGCCAGAATGTATAAAACTTGTTCTTCTGCGGGTTTCATACTTTACGGGCGTGCCAATTATAGTGCCAAAAACACAAGTCCCTAAAAAAGCTTTTTATGCTATCTACAATACATGAAAAAAACATTGGGTTCTTAGTTCCCCCCCAACGTTTTGTTTAAAAAACTTTTTAAAACCCAAACCTCCCGGCAAGTCTGATTTCAGGCAGACCCCCTTTTAAACCCGGGTTTCGGGCTTTTTTCCCTCACTATTAATCAATCAATAACTATAAAGGGTACCCCAAAAAAATACCCCCAGAATGCAAAACCCCCAATAAAACAAGAATTTTATTAAATACTTATTAAAAAGATTACAAAAAACCCTATTGTCGATAATATTTCACATATACATATACAGTAAACAGATCCATAAAAAAGGGGGGCGCAGTCCCCAAGGGGGACAGCAATAATTTACCCTATATTTCAAGAGGTTTACCCACGATACTGATCTGTAAAATCTCCCCGGTATCTTTGGGTAAAACCCCGTAGGAAAAAAAAAATCAATAATATCCAAACGAAAGAAATCCCATATAAACTGTCCCTGCACAAACCCTATATTGTCCCTTGTAATAAGTACTTATGGGGTGTGTTATCAGATGTTACCACGCCACGATAGGAGAGCGCTCTTCTATCGTGGCATGGTAACATCTGCAAAAATCATTTTTTTGTCCCCTGATGAACCCCCTTTTCCCCCAAAAGGGGAGAAACGAATCGGGGAAAAATTTTCCCTTTTTTAAAAGGGGAAAGGGGGGGGGGGTTTTTCCCTGCTGGGAATTGATGAATATCTTTGTGTTAAGTTGCCCGAAATAGGGAATAATAGGGGGACCGATAGGGTCAGCCATGTTATAGTGAGGCCGTCCTCATCAGGGCGATGACCCCATAAGTACTTATTACAAGGGACAATATAGGGTTACCTGGAGTTGTTTGCAGCATCGGTATCGTGAGTAAACCTCTTGAATATATATGTAAATTATTGCTGTGCCCTTAACTGCGGGCCCCCCATTTTTGGGTTGTTTAAAGGTATATGTTTTATTTGAAATAATTTTCGGCAACAGGGGTTTTTGGGAATCTTTATAATGAAATAAATTTTAAAAAAATTTTTTTTTATTGGATTTTTTTTTTATTCTGGGGATATTCTGGTGTGGCTGTTCTAACAGTTTTTGCGCCTAGGGTTTTGGGATCAAAAAATCATAAATTGTCTAATTTTCCAAAAGTTTTTGCGACGTTCCCAAAAACGCCCCTTTAAACTTTTTTTGGGGGATTTAAAAATGTTGCCCCCAGGCCCTTATTATGCCAAAGTTTTTTTAAATGCAACCATTTTATACAAACTATGGGGAAAAAGCTTTTTTGGGGCCCCGAAAAATTTGGCCCCCAGCCCCCTTCATAAAATTTTCGCCCCAAGGGCCCCATGTATAAAACTGTTTTTTCCCAAAAAATTAGTTTGTTACCCCTAGCTAAACCCATTAAGGCTCCCTTTTTTTTTTTCAAATAGTGCTCTGGAAAAGAGATGAAATTTATTTAAACGAGATCCCCCGGCCAAAAAACGAGATCAAGCCGATTTGATTTTTTTTTTTTATGGGAAAAACTTTTCCCCATTTGTTTATCGATTTCCCCTTAAAAAAACAAAGCCAGGTGGAAAAATTTGGAAAACGTGATTTTTTTCCCGACCCCTTTTCCGGAAAAAAGTATCGATCCCCCCGATCCCCAGGAAAGGGCGGGCCCCGATCTCGATTTTTTTTACGATCTCGATTTTAAACGATTTAAAATCTAGTAGCTTTTGGAACAGGGAAGTTCCAGCATGCCGATCAGCACATGAGGTAAAATGAGGGGGAAAACTTTTTAAAAAGGGGACAGACAGGAAAACAAAATGAAAAAAAAAAACCCTTTTCCTTTTCAAATTTTCCCAAAAAAGAAAAAAAAAAAACCTTTTTTGGGGTGGAGTAAAATTTTCATAAATATATTTTTTTCCCGCTTACAACAAATTCAATTTAAAAACAAACCCACAAACCCTATCCCTTCATAACCCGGGGTGCCTATATAAGGGGGTTTTATTAAAAGGGTCGGGCCCGTTTGGGCCGGAACATATATGGAAAGGGTTTTCCCCCAATTTTTTGTCAATAAAAAAGAACCTTTTAGAAAGTGATATTTTAACAATCACACTTCCAAAAATTTTGGGGGCAATTTTTTTGCCATCCACTAACCCCTTTTTAAGGCCCCCAAAAGATTAGGGGTGTTCTGGGGGTTCGCACCCTAAAAATTTTTAGAAATTTACACATTTTTGATTCTTTAGACGCAAAAACTTGGGGAGAACAGTTAACCCAAACCAAGTTAAAAAGGGGGTCTGTCCCCGGGGGCCAGAAATTGTCGCATTGGCCCCTACAAAATACACCTGTATGTAAGACCTGAAGAAGAACGGTTCATACACTCTGGCCCCATTTCTACACTGCCAAAAGCGATTTTTGAAAAGGTTATCAGCGCCAGGGTTCATAATGTCGCCCTTATCTTAAAATATTGGGGATTTGCTGCCCCGAAAACGGGGAAGGTGTGAAAATCTTGGCATTTTTTATAAAAGAGAACCCCCTTTGGGACAGTGTTTCCTTTAATTTAAAACAGTGATTTGGGGATCCACTAAAAGTTTTTTTAGTTCGGAATTTAGTAATTTTAGTTTATAATTTTTACCGGTTTTGCCAAGGAAAAAAGAGGGGATAAAATCCCCGGGGTACCTTTTTAAGGCCTAACCTGGGGGGAAATTTTATGGAAAATTTAGAGAAAAGCCCCCTTTTTTAACCCCTTTAAATAAAAAGTTAAATTCACAAAGGGTTTTTTCCGCGGGGACCCTTTCAAAGGCTTAAAAATTTTTCCAAAAGAAAAAGCCCGTTTTTTCCCCAAAAGGTTAAAACAAAATTGGGAAAAAATTCAAAAAGGGGGGTTTTTTTATCCCACAAAACAATCAAAAAGGAAATTTGAAACTTTAAAAATTTGGGGACACCTTTTAAAAACGCGAGGGGAAAAAAGGAATGGGAATTTAATTTAATGCAAAAATTTCAAGGGCCTTTTGCAAAATGGGGTTTTTTAAATTTTCCCTGCTAACTTTATGTCAAAAATATATTGAACTTATTTTTGGGCCCCAAAAATTTCACCGTATGGGTGTGAGATAAGACGGCCCCGATTTAAATGAACCCCCCTGTCATGGACCACAAGTTTCCAGCCAGTTAATTTTTTTGAACCCTTTTTAAATAAAAACCTTTTTTGCTTATTTGGGAATTTTTTTTGTTTAAGAATTCTAAGGGCCCCTTTTTAAGGGCCATGTCCCTTTTGTGTAAAAAAGCCTGTAAATTTTCAAATTTTTTTAAACATCATGTCCCGAAGAAAAGGGGGCTAGTTCTCTCGAAAAGGGCCTTTACCATTCCTTTTACTTCCAAAATTGGGGGGCCCCCCCTTAAAAATTTTCAGCCCTGATTTTCATCACTCTTCTAGTAAATTTTTTTGTAAAATTAGAGATGGGCGAAATTTCCCCACAAAAATTTTCCCCGGTCCGAATTACTTTGGGGCGAATCACGTTAAAAAAACAGTATTTCCAGGCTGCCCCAGAGGGCCCGCAGGGTGCTGTAGAACTTTTTTTCCATGCTTAAATATGCAGAGGGAGCTTGGTTTGGTCTTCATACAATGTTGTGTTTTAGTAAGACACGCACATGACTGCCGCCGCTCTTAGAATCGCTTCCCTATAAAATTCCCTGGGCACTTAAGAGGGAAAAACTGACCAAAAAACTGAAGGGGGAATGTAGCCTGATAAAGTCATGCCAGCGAAAGCTGGACAAAAACAAGCTGAGGGCTCAGATGGCAACATCAGTGACAGAGTGTGGAGGTGACGGCGGCAGCCACAGCAGCATGAGGTCAGACAGTGGCACAATGACATTCTGGAGGTGGCAAAAACAGGAGTAGGCCAAAGAGTGGCACAATGACAAAGTGGGGAGATGACAGCATCAACAGCAGCAGCACATGAGGTCATACAGTGGCACAATGACATTCTGGAGGTGGCAAAACAGTAGTAGGCCACAGAGTGACACAATGACAGAGAGTGGAGGTGACGGCGGCAGGAGCAATAGCAGGAGGTCAGAGAGTGGCACAATGACATTCTGGAGGTGGCAAAACAGGAGTAGGCCACAGAGTGGCACAATGACAGAGAGTGGAGGTGACGGCGGCAGGAGCATGAGGTCAGAGAGTGGCACAATGACATTCTGGAGATGGCAAAAACAGTAGTAGGCCACAGAGTGGCACTATGACAGAGAGTGGAGGTGATGGCAGCAGCAGCATGAGGTCAGAGAGTGGCACAATGACATTCTGGAGGTGGCAAAAAAAGGAGTACGCCACAGAGTGGCACAATGACAGAGAGTGGAGGTGACGGCAGCAGCATGAGGTCAGAGAGTGGCACAATGACACAGTGTGGAGGGCACGGCAGCAGCCACAGCAGCAGCATGAGGTCAGGCAGTGGCACAATGACATTCTGGAGGTGGCAAAACAGTAGTAGGCCACAGAGTGGCACAATGACAGAGAGTGGAGGTCACAGAAGCATGAGGTCAGACAGTGGCACAATGACATTCTGGAGGTGGCAAAACAGTCAGAGTGGCACAAGGACAGAGAGTGGAGATGACGGTTGCAGCAGCATGAGGTCAGGCAGTGGCACAAAGACATTCTGGAGGTGGCAAAACAGTAGTAGGCCACAGAGTGTCACAATGACAGAGAGTGGAGGTCACAGCAGCAGCAGCATGAGGTCAGACAGTGGCACAATGACATTCTGGAGGTGGCAAAACAGTAGTAGGCCACAGAGTGGCACAATGACAGAGAGTGGAGGTCACAGCAGCAGCAGCATGAGGTCAGACAGTGGCACAATGACATTCGGACGTGGCAAACAGTATGCCACAGAGTGCACAATGACAGAGAGGAGGTGACGGCGCAGGACAACACTAGTCAGAGGTGGACAAGACCAGTGTGGATGTCACGGCACCACAACACAGCAGAAACATGAGGTCATAAGGGCACAATGACAGAGTGTGGAGGTGGGTGGCAATACCAGTCCCTGGTAAAGATGGTTGGTGGCCGATGGAGAAACTGTCAGCAGATGTGTGGCATCAGGTGGGTGGCGGCATCAGGTAGTTTGAACCCAGACTCATTTCTCACAGTTTGCGTGAGGCGTCATGGCTGATGTAGTCTGACGCCTAAGGCATTGGTGTGTGGAAATCCTGGCCGATCCACGCCTGATTCATCTTGACAAAGGTCAGTCGTTCCACATTTCCCGTGGACAAGCGGGTTCTCCTTGGGGTAATGATGGCCCCGCCGCACTGAACACCCTCTCTGATGCCACACAACTGGCCGGGCAGGCCCGCTTCTCCACTGCAAACTCGGCAAGTTGCGGCCACACATCCAGTTTGGCTGCCCAGTAGTCCAGCGGATCTTCTAACTGGGTTGGCAGAGTGCTGTCCAAGTAGGCCACCACCTGTTGGTTCAGGGTCTGCTCCAGGTCCTGCTGCTGCTGCTGCTGGCGACTGCCCTCCTCACTAGGCGGGTGAAGGAAGCTGCTCATCAGTGACTCCAGACTTAGGTTGCTGCTGATGGAGCTGGTACTGCTCCTACCCCCCCACCTTCTCCCAGCAGCCGCGGCAGTAGTACATGAGCGCTGAAAAACCCCCCAGTCAGACCTGTCAGAGGAGGGACGATGCCGCACATAGGCAGTGGCCAACTGACTACGAAGGATTTCCCCATAGTATTTGAGTTTGTTCTCCCTCTCAATAGCTGGGAAAAAGGCTCCCATTTTGGACCGGTAGCAAGGGTCCAATAGGGTGGAGAGCCAGAAGTCATCCCTCTGCTGGATGCTGACTATTCGGCTGTCACTAGCCAGGCAAATCAGCATGCTGCGGGCCATCTGCACAAGTGACTCCGAGGGGCTCCCTGCCTCCATCTCCACTGTATACTGCCACGGTGCTTGCGGGTCATCTGCCTCGTCTTCCTCATCTCCATCTACCTCCTTCAGCTGCTCCTGCTCCTCCTCTCTTGTCACCTGGGTAGAAAATCCACTCATTTCACCAGACAATGCTTCTGCTCCAATCTCCTCCTCTTCCTCCTCCTCCATTTCAGTCCCCACCGGACTCATGTGGCCGCGAGATGTAGTTGCCACATCTCCAGTCCCCTGCCCAGACAGATTTTTCAGCATCTGTTCCAGGACATGAAGCAGTGGAATGACGTTATTCATCCCGTAGTCCTGGCGACTGACAAATAACGTGGCCTCCTCGAATGGCCTCAACAAATGGCAGGTGTCACGCATGAGCTGCCACTGGCTGACATCAAAGTTACACAGGGGAGTACTCCTGTCCGCCTGGATCATCAAAAAATCGTTAATGGCCTTTCTCTGTTCATACAGTCGGTCCAACATGTGCAGGCTGGAATTCCAACGGATGGAAACATCGCATATCAGAGTGTGTTGGGGGAGGCCGTTCTGCCGCTGCAACTCGAGGAGGGTGTTCCTGGCTTTTTAGGAATGGATGAAGTGCATGCACAGTTTCCTGGCCATTTTCAGAATCTTCTGAAGATCGGTGGAAGACTTCAGGAACCTTTTCCAACAGATGAACACGTGCGCCATGCAGGGCGCATGGACCATCCCTCCTCGGTGCAGCACAGACACCATGTTCCTCCCATTGTCCGTCACCATGGTTCCGATTTGCAGTTTCATAGTTTCATAGTTTGTAAGGCTAAAAAAAGACAAGTCGTCCATCTAGTTCAGCCTGTTGTGCTAAGGTGTTGATCCAGAGGAAGGCAAAAAACCCCATTGAGGGTAGAATACAATTTTTCCTCATTTTAGGGAAAAATTTCATCCTGACTCCAATCTGGCAATCAGAAAAAATCCCTGACCCCTCTCCTGAATCCTAGTCACTATAACTTGTTATATTATTACGCTCCAGAAATGTATCCAAACCCTTTTTGAACTCTGTTATTGAATTAATTCACCATGACAAGTCCCTCTGGCAGAGAATTCCATAGTCTCACTGCTCTTACAGTAAAGAATCCCTTTCTATGTTTATGTAGAAACTTTCGTTCCTCAAGACGTAAAGGATCCCCCCTTGTTCTAGATACAGCCTGTGTATAAATAAATCTTGGGAGAGATCTCTATATTGACCTTTGATGTATTTAAACATATTTTATTATGTCCCCCCGAAGCCTTCTTTTCTCTAAACTAAATAACCCTAATCTTGCCAATCTTTCTGTGTACTGTAGTCCACCCAGTCCTTGTATTATTTTTGTTGCCGGCCTTTGTACCTGTTCAAGCTTACAATGTCTTTCCTGTGCACTGGTGCCCAAACTGTACACAATATTCCATGTGCGGTCTAACCAGTGACTTGTATAAGGGGGAGAATAATGTTCTCTCTTTGTGCATCTATGCCCTTTTTAATGCCCCCCATGATCCTATTGGCTTTGGCTGTTTGCTGCCTGACACTGGCTGCTAAAATTTAAAGTTTACTCTCCACCAGGATTCCCAAGTCCTTCTCCATGTCACTTTTACCCAGTGTTTCATGTTTCAGTGTAATCATGTAATGGATTTCTCTTCCCCATGTGCATAACCTTGCATTTATCAGTGTTAAACCTCATCTGCCATTTCCCTGCCCAGGCCTCCAACTTATCCAGATCCCTTTGTAATAACATATTATCCCTTTTTGTGTTGATTACTTTACAGAGCTTAGTATCGTCTGCAAAGATCGATATTCTACTGTGTATTCCCTGTGTAAGATCATTAATGAAAATGTTAAAGAGGATAGGGCCCAATACTGACCCTTGTGGTACCCCACTAGTAGCAGCGATCCAGTCTGATTTTGTACCGTTAATTAAATACCCTTTGTTTTCTATCAGTGAGCCCGTTACTTACCCACTTGCACACATTTTCCCCCATCCAAGCATTCTCATTTTATTTACCAACCTTTTAGTGGCACTGTATCAAATGCTTTAGAAAAATCTAGATATATGACATCCCGTGCCTCAACCCGATCCAGTCTTTGCACTGACTTCCTCATAGAAGCTGATGAATTAGTCTGAAAAGGACCGATCCTTCATGAACCCCTGCTGGAACGGCGTTATACATTTATTTTTTAGTGAGATACTCCAGGATGCATCTCTGAGAAAACCTTCAAACATTTTACCTACAACAGAGGTTAAGCTTACTGGCCTATAGTTTCCTGGATCACTTTTTGACCCCTTTTTGAATATTGGAACCCCATTTGCTATGCGCCAATCCTTTGGGACATACCCGGTTATTAGACAGTCCATGAATATTAGGAATAGGGGCCTATCTTTGACATCACTTAACTCTCTTAGGACACGTGGGTGTATTCCATCTGGACCTGGGGATTTGTCTATTTTAATCTTCCTAAGACGGAGCTGCACTTCTTCCTGGGTTAGACAAGAAACTTTTAATTTGGAGTTTACCACATCTCTCTGTTCTACATGAAGGTCATCCTCCTCGATAAATACAGTGGAGAAAAAAGTGTTTAATACGTTTGCTTTTTTCTCATCGCTTTTTTCTCAGTTGGCGCAGAGAAATCCACACATCGCTTTCGGGCTTCATGACGCGGAGCAGTTCCTCCCCTGTGTGACTTCGTTCGCCGAGGCAAGCCAGGTGTAGAACTGCGTGACACCACTGTGCCCTACACATGTGATATGATGGAGCAGTACTTGTGGATGCTGAGATGGTGGTGGTGGTGGAGGAGGAGGAGGAGGCGGACATTGGTGCAGGAGCCGCAGTTTGACAACGTGGAGGAGAAAGCGGCGTCTCCTGTCCAAGTTGTTGGTGTGCCTGGGCCGGAACAACATTCACCCATAGCGCCGTAAAGGACATGTACTGGCCCTGAACGTAGTTACAGCTCGAGACGTCCGCGCTTCCGTGCACCTTGGAACAAACCGATAAGCTCAAGGACTGGCCCACCTTCTGTTCTACATATTTATGAAGTGCTGGTCCTGCCTTTTTGGAAAAGAAATTACGGCTTGGAACTCTCCATCTCGGCTCGGCACAAGCCATTAGTTCTCTGAATGTGCCGTGGTGCCAACGTTAGCTCCCTGGCCACGCTTCACTTTCTGCCCACAGATTCTACATATACAAATATTCGGCTCCTCCGGTGTCTTAGCAAAAAACTGCCACACCGCTGAGTATCGGATTTTACCGCCAACGCTCCGCACTGAGTGACTACTACCACCGCTGCCTCGCTGAGCCCCTGTGCCGCTACTTTCTTGGACCTGCGAAGCGGGTTTTTTATCCCGTGGCCGCTTGGCTCCCGACCTCACACTGCTGCTACCCTGCTGACTCACGGCCACACAACCCACTTGCTGGCTGCGCCGCTGCCTGGCGCGCAAGCTGACGCCCTCTTCTCCGGACGATGATGAAGCCCTTGCCTCACCCGGCTCCCAAGTGCGGTCAGCTACATCATCATCTATTTGTGTTTCATCGTCACCGGTCTTGGTATGCAGAGGCTGACCCCTCACAACATGACCTCCCATGCCACTCTCCACATCTATACTTTGCCGCCTACTGCAAGAAGCAGGGGATATTGGCCCCATTTCTTCGCTGCCAAGTAGCTGCTGACTGACCTCCTCAAATTTGTTCATCCTCGCTATATAGTGGCGCTGACCCCAGCCCACATAGTAGATCTCTGGCTGGGGGGAACCCGGATGGGACAGAGGGGGGTTGAGGACAGGGAGGGCCGCTGACCCGCTCCCGGGATCCCAACTAGGGTTGTGTCTGATATTCCCACCGACTCTTGGGGGGGTTGTCGATGTCTTTGGGAGGAAGGGGTGCCCTTTGTCCCCAATTTAAGAACTTGGTTGCTAGTAAGCCACGGCCCAGATGACAGGGCAGTTGTGGCCTCCCCGGGTGACCCCTGCTACGAGCCCCCTTGCTGTGCTGCGACCGGGGGCCGGGAATTTTTGTCCCTCTCCCACTCGCAGGTGAAGGCCTGCCACCTCCTGTTGACATATTTTTGTTCTAAAATGTACAGACACTTTTTGTGAAGATATCTTATATGAAAAATCACACGTGTTTTGACCCCAAAATGAACCCATAGAAGCTTGGGAAACCCTTGGATATAAATGGCAGGAAAGGGCGGGAAAAATTGATTGTTGTGGTTTAAAACCTGTGTTTTTTACTAAATTTAAAAAGAACACACGGGTTTAAATTTAAACCTTCGGATATGAATTATGTACAGAATTTCTTCTGTGGCAGTGAAAAACAAAGTTTTTTTATGAGTAAAAACGCAGAACAAGCAAATTTAAACCCCCTGGATGAAAATTGGCAAAAGAATTGACAACCAAAAACTACGAGCTTTGTGGTGTTAAAATGGCGTGTTTTCTACGCTACAAACAAGAAAATTGAAATTTAAACCCTTCGCTTGTGAATTTGGTACAAAAAAAAAGTCTTTTTTGGCGGTGAAATAAAGTTTTTTTTTAGTCACCACAGCAGCAGGACAATGCTTAATTAACCCCTGGAGTAAATTGCGCAAAAAAATTGAGCAGCAAAAAATGAAGGGGTATTTGAATTGAAAAAAACGCTGTTTTTTAAAATAAATAAAACGGGAACGGTTTAGATCATTTGGTATTAAAATGTGCTGTGAGCAGATAGCTTTAAAAATGTATATGCGCTGCACGGGACAACACTGGATTTCAGATCCAATACCCAAAAATCAGAAATAAACGTTAAGGAAGCAGTCTCTGAGAAAAGATGAGACACCCCCAAAAAAATCGCTGTATAAAAATGAGTTTTAGTATCAGCTATCATAAGCAGTGGGCAGCCTTCCCCAGTCAGAAACTAGAGCGGTATGAGCCCAAGCGTCGCGCCCGGATTATATGGCGGTGACGTCACGAACCCCCCGGTCCTATTGACTTCATCTCTGCACGTCTTTCAGGCTATCCCTTCTTCCTCCCAGAGTGCTTTTCCCCCGTAACGCCATGTGTCGCAGCCCTTTTATCAATCAAAAACACACTTCGTTCACCCGAATACCCCAAATTCGACTTTTGTTCAGAAAATGAAGTTTTCCTGAAATTCTAAACGAATTCCACTTCGTTAGAATCAATTCGCCCATCTCTAGTAGTAATGCAAAGGTAACAATGTAGAAAAAGACAAGCTAAACTCATAAAAGTTATATCCTTGTTTCTCATGTAGAAAAATAACCACTCTTACATGACCAAGTCATATGGACGCAATGCTTTCAAACATGTCCCTTATGAATCATTTTTTTCATTGCCATTTTCAAATTTTTACACAAACCAATTGTCATTCAAGACAAACTGATCACATGGGGCTGTATTGGTATCAGCTCCACATGTCATTGTCTAAGGACCATAGAAGGAGGCTGTAAGGAGACTGACACCATATGTGAAGAATTATGTGAATGTTATTATACTTAAGCATTTTCCTCATTCTTAGGAAAGCAGCTACTAATTCTGCCTAGGACTGAGAATACAAACCGTATATGCTCAAACAGATTGCTACTTTACAGATTGGGGGTAAATATTATGGGCGACATATGTGAATTCTGGCGCTGATAGACCAGTTTTAAATAAAATTTAAGGCAGTGTTGAATACACCAGAATGTATGGACCTGTTCTTCTACATAGTGCTCAGGCAGTCCACCTTTAACCTGGTCTTGCTGTTGTAACTGTTCTTCGCCAAAGTTTTGGGGCAAAAAATCATAAATTGCTACTTCTACTAATGGTGGGCACGCCCCAGAATGACCCAAAACTTTGGCGCGTTAAAATGTGTCTTTGACGCATTACAAAGACACTTATCCTGCCAAAAGTTTGGAGTGCACCTGTTCATACATCTATAGAAAATGGGCTACTACAGCTTTTTGAGGCCAAAATTTGGGGCAGCCCCGTTTAAATGTCGCCCCCATTGTCTCCTTTATCTAGGTATTACATTATCTGTCAGTAGGTAGGATTTTCTGCATGTTAGTACCAGTCTTTTACAAAATACAAGTATGCATTAAATTCTAATTTCTGCTATACTGGACAACAGGTAGGGCTTATTAAGGAATATATGCTTTGTCTCCTACTGAAGAGCCAGATTGAAAAATGGGGAGGTTCCTGCTGTAGCAAGATTTCTCACAACTAGACACAGGCTTAGTAGGAGAAGAGATAAAAAAAAACTCTTGGGACGAATATAGAAAAACTACCATTCTACTTTACTCTGTTATTCCTTATATATTCTGAAGTTTGATTGTAACATGAAACAAAACACAAGTAAATGAAATGAGAATAATTAAGGGTGTGGGGGGGGGGGCTGAGATTTTTTTGGGGGGTTTCTTGTTTTTGTTACAAAATTCTCTTTCATTTAGAGGTAATAAAAGCAGACATAAAAAAACCTGATAGTTTATCTTTTTCACCTTACATACAACTCTACATAGTTTTCTTCAGAGCAGCTAACTACATTATGTGAGTTGTGATTACTGGAAAGGAAAAGCTCTATATAAAATAGCCTAGGTGACTTTTACTAGGATTTAAAAATAACTTTATACAAAGAAGTTATAGTGTCTCTATGTCTTGACACTGAACTTGTAATGACTGCTCTCCAGAGTGCAAAAAACATTTTCTTATGTTGATTTTTCCAGAAGTCAAATTGGGAAAGAGACAGAGGAAAATTGAAAGAGATTGGAATTGGGAAAAAAGAAGTGATCATAACATGAAAAGGCATAGAAATAGTAAAAAACACAAGATTTTTTAATCCAGAGTCTGGTTTTTCCTTTTGTGTCCTCTAAGCTTCAACATTTTCTACCAGTTCAACTACCCTTCATAAAGGAAACATGGAAATAGTCTGCATTGAAGGGGTTTTTTCAGTAAAAAATATTTCCATAGTGGCCATTGTGGTCCAAAAAAGAAAAAAAATGAATACTTACCTAGGAGTCTCTTGCTGCTGTTGTTCCCAAACTCTCACTGATCTGTCCCTCTTGACCTTCAGGTTCTCGTCCCAACATACTAGAGGGGCTTGTGCTCCATTGTAATAAAGAAACATGAGCCTCTCACCTGTGTCAGGTCGAGAACCATGAAGTCAAGAGGAGCGGTTCTCCGGAGCTTGGAAGCGACAAACAAGGAGGGTATTAGTTTTTTTCAGCAGTCTCCCAAAAACAGGACATACATAAAATCAACTATATTTGTAGTAAGGAAATAAAAATTTTTTTTGTAAAAAATTTTTCTTTTCCAAAATCTCTGGTCACTGCTGTAAGCTTTTATGCCTCTGTGGGGTGGGTAATGT
>JAODAL010033031.1:0-46085 GCA_025379985.1 Phyllomedusa bahiana | reverse complement strand
AGGGGGTTTAAGACACAAAAAAAAGGGGAGAAAAGAGTACAGCGAATACAAGCAGGTTAGAAAGGGTTTCTTGGGAGGCAGGGAGGAGGTGGGATAACAGTAAAGGAAGGTGGCCCGGGTTGGGAGAGTCCCCTGCGCGAGAAAGCAGGGAATGAAAAGAGAAAGAGATGGGTTAGTGATAAATGAGGGGCGTTTGTGCAGTAATTTGTGAGTGGGGGTTTTGGGGGGGGGGGGTTTTGAAAAGGGGAAATAGCGTGGGGGATGAGTACTTAGGTGGGGAAAGGAGAGAGGAGCTTATGTGGATAAATTGTCTGGGGGAAAGATAGGGTTAAGATGGAGGCAGTGGTGCAAGGTAGATATAATAGAAAAAGCATGGAATTTAAAGGAATCAAAGAAGTGCAGTTACTTACAAAAAGGCAAAGGGCCCTTCTCCTTCCTCATTCGGCTCAATTCGGGGATAATTTTTTGGATTGCCATTTAAAAATTGCCACTTAAAATTTTTGCCACGTAAAAAATTTGGCCCCAACCTGGGTCCACAGACATGAAAACAAAAGGGAAAAATTAAATAGATTAGGAAATCCATCATGAATAAAAAAAAAATAATATCAAATAAAACTTTAGATTTGACAGAATAAATTTTTACATGGGAGGGGAAAGAAGACAAGATTATTTGAAAACAAAAACAGCGGGGTTTTTTCATCAAAAAGAAGTGAGCTTTTCGCCCTAGAGTATACACAGACGGAACATTGATTCTGATGGCTATCGGGGAATATTAACTACAAAGGGCAGACTCTGAATGCTGCAGATACTCAAATGAATACATAAAAAAACGAAGGAAGCGAGGGGGGAGGAAACATACAAAAAAGGCAAAAAGGAATGGTCAAGAAGAAATAGGAAATTTAGAGGACATGATAATATCATAGTTCTCACCCCAACCATCTTGTCTGAACAAAAATTGAGTATTTTATGTAAAGGTCTTAATTTTTCTCCAACTTGTCATTTTCGTTTATTTGATACATTGATTGATTTAAATCACTTCGTCAGATTGCTTACAGTAAGATGGTGATGACATCATAAATGAACAAAGCACTGACGAGGATTTAAAATAAAAATGAAAATCTGTTTTTTCAGAACGCAAATTTGGGTTCACTTAAAAAAAAACAGATGAAATTTAAAGAGTTTAATGATGTTACTGTCCAGCATCCCGGTGGTAACCCCTGTTTCTACCCTCTAAAGGCACGTGTGAGTGCCATGGATAATTTCCAAGCCACCATGGAGAGAGATTTAAAACAGTTAAAACAAAACAAATGCTGTCTAAAAACAATAGTAAAAACAATCTTACAAAATATGAATATCAAGCCCTCAATGAACTTAAAAAGGATAAGAACTTAATTATAAAGAGGGCAGACAAGGGTGGATCCACGATGGTGCTGAACAAGGGTTTGTATCATAGACAAATTATGCTTTTGTTAAATGATACCACAACCTTTAGAAAATTAAGTTGTGACCCCACAACAGCAACACAGACTAAGTTATCAAATTTGCTCAAAAAAAGGTTTAGGAGCTATTACGGACAAAAAAACAAGAATTTTTAAAAAAATAAAAAAAAAAACAAAAATACCTTGTTTCTATGGCATACCTAAAACCCATAAAAATGTTTTTCCACCAGGATTGCGCCCCATGGTGTCTAGCTTCGATAGTTGCAGTGAAAGATTAAGCAAATGGGTAGATATACACTTGCAACACATGGTCCAAACATTACCAGGGTATATAAGGGTAGACAACAATATTAAAAGTCTCAAAAATTTTTAAAAGGATGAAGGGCACACCTAGCTCATATGGATGTAGGAGTTTTATTGATTTTTCCATTATTAGATAAGAACTGCAGTAGAATATCATCTTAGAAAAGGTAATCTTTATGATGAAAGTATGCAGATTTTTTTGTTGGAATCTATTGATTTCCTTATCTACAATATTTATTTCAGTTTTGATGGAGGGTACTATTCACAGTTATTAGGTGTCCATATGGGTGCCACAGCCTCACCATCCCTTGCCAATTTATTTATGGCTTGGTGGGAGCACTAAGCCATTTTTAGTGTATATAATCCTTTTGCCAAAAATGTGTCTGGTTGGGCGTTACTCTGACCTCCTACTAGTGTGGGAGGAGAGTACGTCCCTACCCCGACTTATCTCATATGTCAACGACAACCCCTATAATCTACGTTTCACGTATTTGATGGAAGAAACAAAAATAGCTTTCCTGGATGTATGTCTAATGAGTGATGAAGAGCAAAACAAAGTTGACACTACTATTTATAGAAAACCCACACATGGAAATACATTATTTTAGAGCTGAAGCGTCACCACGACACTGTTTAAAGCCAACCCTTTGGTGAATCAACAAGCAAAATGCTTGTACCAATACTCTAGAATATGAGAAACAAATCAACATTATAGATCAAAGACTGAGGGAAAGGGGATATACAAATAAACAACTTAAACCAGCAAAAAGTAAAATGTCCAAAAAAAACAAAACCCTTCAATGTTAGAAAAAATTTTAAATAAAGATGGAAAAACAACGGGTTTACTCCATGTTACAGTCAAAGGGTTTTTTAAAAAGAAATAAAACAAATATTTTAAAAAAACATTAAATTGAAAGGGATCCGTCAAGGGGCGAAAAGAACAGCCCACAGAAGGTGAGGCCCTGAAAATGACCCCAAAACCCCTGTCCCTCCCTTTTGGGGGGTGCCCGACCCCTTAAATTGGGTCGGCCCCAACCGAAGACTGGAGCCTTTACGAATAGCGTGGAAGCAAAAGGAAGCAAAAAAAAAAATTTACAAACAAAATATGGGAACGTCAAGGAAGCCCAATTCGGTAACTAAGGGGAACGAAATTTACAAAGTCAGAAGGCAGAAGAAAAAACGTGATCCAAGAAGGGTACGGAAAACCGGGGAGGCCCCAGAATAAGGAGTAGGGGCGCCCCAAAAGACGGGAAAAAGGGGACCCAGTAAACCAGAAGGGAAGAGGGAGACAGAAAAAGCCCTTAAAATCCCTTTTCCAGAAAAAACCCAAGGCCCAAAGGCAATAGGAGGAAAAAAACAGAAGCCCAGTTTGGGAAAGGGTAGGAGTTGTCAATCCCAGGTTCAAGGACCCGGTTTAAACCCCGGGGGAGTGCTGGAAGTTTCCCGGGGCCAAAGGGGGTGGGCCCAGGAATAAATTTAAAAAAGGGATAGCGGGGGAAGGAAAACCCATTTCACACTATGGGAACCCAAAAGAAAAAACATTAGTCAAAAAACCAGGCTTACTTTAAAAAAGGGCCCCGGGGGCCGGCCCGACCAAAACCCTTAAAAGTGGGGTACTTTCTGGCATGTCTTGACAAAAAAATCTTGAAAACATGATAATAATTAGCTAAAATAAAAATTTGAAGGATTTTTAAAGGGGTACCCGAAAAAAAACCCAAAAAACCTTTACGAGAAAATTTTCCCTTTTGAAAATTTTTCCACAAAACCCAAAAACAAGTGATAAAGGGTTTAAAATTTAAAAAGGGTTTTTATTGTTTTGTGGAAAAAAACAAATGTAAGATGTTTTAAAATATGAAAAAAAAACAGATACTTTTAATTTTACGGGAAATGATCAATTTGAAAAAGCAATAGGGAAATCAATCCTTTATTTAATTGGATTCTGACCATGTGTTTATGAAATTACACTGTATTGATTGTGACAAATTATATGTGGGGAGTACAATAAGGAAAATCAGAATCAGGATAGCAGATATCAAAAAAATTTAAAGCGAGTACGCATTTCGGGTTGCTGCGAGAAAATTTTGGGAGAGGAACATGCTGGTCCATAGTAGTTTTCATTTTTTTATGGAATAGAAAGGGGGGGGGGGAAAAACCAAGATGTGGAGGAGTTTGGAAAAACATCCCCCGGTTGGGTTTTTTTCGGGGAAGGCTTTTGGTTTATGTGAACCAGAGTCTAGAGCACCAACAGGCTTAAATTATAGGAATGCCCCTGTTTTATCATACATTGAAATTTTTCTGAGAAAACATATTAATTTCTTTGTTTTCCCAATTTTGTTTGATATGAATTTTTAATTTTAAAATTTTAAAAACAAATAAGGCATTGTATAGGATACTATGTTTGTTAGTAGGAGGATACTATGTTTTGAATAGAAGGAAAAGTGAGTTGGGGTCCCCAAAACAGATCCGCCTTTTTTGTTATTAGTAAAAAGGGTTAAAACACCCTAACCCCCAATGGGATGAAACCCGGGTGAAAAAAGGGGCTCATAACGCGGACCCTGAAAGCGTTGGTTTCATTCCCTGTTTGTACCAGGGCCAATGTTGGATTAAAAAAATAAACCAAAATTCTGGGCACGTTCCGCTAGTTCCGCTCTTCTGTGCTTTCCCCTGTGTATTGGGGGCCCCCTCACTCCCGGGGAAAAGATTGGAACGCGTGGGGGTTTGAAGGGGCACTCTATTAACGAAAAAAGCTGGTGGGAATTAATCCTCCCAGGGACTTTAAAACACTGCCTCGAAGCTTGTTTTGTTGGTTTTTGAGCTATACTCTTTCTTTTTTTCTTTTTTTCATTAGACCCCAAAACAAATTTTTTTGGGGTTTTCGCTCATCACTAGTCTGGTGGAGCAAACTAGTTGGCTGCCAAAAAGGGAGAGGGGCCTAGTGGGGTTTCTCCAGCCAGAAAAAAAGGGCCCATGGATCCAGGGGGGGGACCTGGTGTGTGGAGATGAGTCAGGTTAGAAAAGAAAGGGATCCCCCTGGATAAATTTGTAAAGGGAAATGGACAAAAATGCCATCCAGGTGTTATTTTCGGTGACCCCAAAACCCCAACCCCCGCTAGCCCTGCACCATGTTCCTGTAGGGGGGTTTCCCCGAGTGTCCCAGGGAAAAAGGGGGGGAAAAAAGAGAAGCAAGGGCCTTTGGGCTCATGGATCAAAAGACGGGGTGTGGATTCTGGGTAAATGAAGGTTTTCACATTGGGGCTGGAGAAAATTTAAACCACTTGAATTTTTTCAGTTTTAGCCCAAAAGGAACCAGAAAAAGGGAAACCAGGCTTAATGAACCATTGGGGCAGTAAAAAGAGTGCACCACCCAGATTTTAAACTTTGCCAAATGTGCTAGGGCTAAGGGTTTTTTGCTGGGCTTCAGGGGCCACCTACATTGTTGATGAGGCCTCCACAACCTTTTGCAAGAGCTTTTAAGCAGAAGTCCTCCCTGTCCTGTCTTCTCTGGAGATGCTGCTGCAGAGTTTACTGACTTAGCCCCTTTAGCCAGAAAATCCCCTACCCCAACTGTTTTGCACCGAGAAAAACCCCAAGTAAAAGAACACAGGTATTTGTGACTGTTGTCCCAAGATGGTCGGGAAATTTCCCGGGGGTTCCCAAATTTGTTCAACAAATTAAAATGAGTCTTCGTGAGGGGGGGAAAACAACCCCATCAAAGATGGGGGTAGCCATATGGCGGGAGTTTGGCCCTTGGTCTTATGTTTTACCCCTGTTCTGTTTTTTGGGACCCTTTGGGGGGAAAAGATTTCCCGCTGGAGTATCTGCGTTGGTTTGGCCTTTGCAATCCCAGATTTGGGATCCCAAATATTATATCTACATGGCCCCATTCTCAATAGTATTTCTATATCTAATATATGGGAAAAAAGAAAAAAAAAACATTTGGGCACTCCCCAAGGAATAAAAATTTCTTTCTTTATTTCAGCAAAAAAACCCCCGAGGAGGGAACTTTGGGGAAGCGATCGTACACACAAAGGTTTCGCGCTTCTTCCGGGGCGTACGGGAAGGCGGTCCACACCCTTTAAACCCTTCCCCGTTTTTTGGGATCACATGACATCCATAAAACTTTTTTAAAAAACATCTATTTAATATAAATAATTTTAAAACACTTACACACAAAAATGAAAAAAGGTCTTACGACATCAGACCTATTTTCCCCCAATGCCCTCCTCAATTCCTTGACCTCGCATTGTAAAAGGGGTATGTCTTCTCCCATTCGTGGAGAAAACCTTCTTTTAAACCCCTGCAAAGGAAACCCCGGAAACATTTTATTATGTTCCCTTTCATGTGTTAAAATTGCCCCCGGGGGAACCCTTTTCCCCTTTTTTTAAAGAGAAAAATTTTGTTCCCTTATTTTTTAAAAGGGTTTATATTTTTTCCCTATATAGTAAAATCCAATTTACACCATATAGCGAAGACACAAAATCCGCCCTGTTTTAAAATTTTTTCCCTTACGGTTTTTCTCCATTTTAAAATTTACAATGTATCCATATATTTACAAAATGAGCAACTGCCACATTTGCGTTATTTTGGGGTTAAAATTTTCATCCACCATTTTTTTTTGATGTTCAACCTGCCTTTACAAAACATCTTTCAAATTTCTACATTTTTTAATGATACTTTTGGGGGGTTGTTCTGTTTTTCCTTTAATTGGAGCACTTTGCAAATATTCCAATGTTTTTTTGGGGTTTTTTATTCTACCCGCTAGGGGATTATTCTAAACGAAAGAACTTCGCACACCTTGTTTTTGTTTTTCTTTATTTCTAAAAAGTTCTTTTCTATCCTTTAGCTGCTTTCTGAAATACATATAATATTACCCCTTTTGTATCCTTTTTCCCTCAACCAATTCATCAGTTCTGTAATTGTTCCACAAAGTCACCAAGTTACTATTTTTTTTTTTGATTAACGAATTGACCATATGGTAGGCTTTTTAGTGTACAGTGGGTGAAAAACTGTTATTATGCAAAAATGCATTGGTTGCAGTGGGTTTACTTTTCCTTTTTTAAATTATCCCTTTTAACATGACCACCAATCCAAAAATTTACTCTTTTGTCCCCAAACTCCCCGTTTTAAAAATAAATTACTCATTGATATTAAGGTTGCGACAAAAATCTGGGAATTGTTGTTGGTTTTCCTGACCAAATGACTAACCGTGTCGATAAATCTCGACCATTCACTATAAATTTTAAAATAGGGGTTCTAAATTTCCACATATATCTCTTCCCACCCAAAACTAGAAAAAGATTTTCAAACGTGGCGCAACTGGCGTACCCCTTTCGGGTTTCCCGTTGTTCGGGGTACCATTTTATCCAGGATAAAACCAGGGTAAATCCAGGGTCAAAGGGTCAGGGACACAACAACAAATTCCCGATTTTGTCGCTACCTTAATATAGAATTTTGGATGGGGGTCAGTTAAAAAAGGGGTAGGTTTTTAAACGAAAGATATGTAATCCCTGAACCAAACATTTTTCATAAAAAGTTTTCATCCCCCATTAAATAGGAAAAGCCCCACCTAGGGCAATTTTTGTTAGACTCAAAAAAACAATAGTAACTATGGTGACTTTTGGAACTTCAGAACTGTTTTAGGGTTTAGGGAAAAAAAACAAAAAGGGGTAATATCTCATATCATTTCAGAAAACATAGCAAGGATAGAAAAAACTTTTTTAGAAAAAAGAAAAACAAAAACAAGGGGAGCAATATCTTTACGTTTAGATATAAACCCCTAGCGATAGAAAAGGAAACACCATAAGAAGACATTGGCATATTTTGCAAAGTGACTCCCAATTAAAGGAGAAAACAGAACAACCACCAATAGTATCATTTAAAAGATGTAGAAATTTGAAAGATGTATTAGTAAATAGCAGGATGAGACATCCAAAAATAACTGGTGGATAGTGATGAGAGATTACGTTGATCGTCATTGGGTCAATAATCGATATTGGCAATTATCAATAAGATATCCGATAGTCGATAATAGATTATCGCCGATGACCATTAAAGTCTATGGGAGAGGAACAACACCTTCATTCTTACACCCAAACAGGGATGGAGAAGCTGGAATTAACATCCACAACAGTCAAATGGATACGTGCTACATCTTAGGCAACACACTTAGGTTATAAAAGCCACAGAAAAAAAAACACACACCATTCACTATCCCTATCTTGTATCACAGCATGACCCTTAAACCTGCATGACCCACAAATTAAAAAGTGCCAGAAGGCAGTATGATTTGAACCATCATTTTACTTGAACTGGACATTGACTATCCCTGTCCTGGAACGCAGCATGAGCCCCAAACCTGCATGACCCCAGATTAAAAAGTGCCGGAAAAAGGAGTCTTTCAACCACCATTTTAGTTGAACTGGACATTGACTATACCTGTTCTGTACCACAGTATGACCATTAAACCTGTCTGACCCACAGATTAAAAAGTGAAAGAAAAAAGAGTCTTTGAACCACCATTTTAGTTTTACTGGACATTGGCTATACCTGTCCTGGACCGCAGTATGACCATTAAACCTTTCTGACCCCCAAATTAAAAAGTGCTGGGAAAAGGAGTCTTTGAACCACCATTTTAGTTGAACTGGACATTAACTATATCTGTCCTGTACCGCAGAATGACCATTAAACCTGTCTGACCCACCGATTAAAAAGTGCTGGGAAAAGGAGTCTTTCAACCACCATGTTAGTGAACTGGACATTGACTATACCTGTTCTGTACCACAGTATGACCATTAAACCTGTCTGACCCACAGATTAAAAATTGAAAGAAACAGGAGTCTTTGAACCACCATTATATTTTTAATTGAAATTTGCTATATCTGTCCTTGTCCGCTGTATGAACATTAAACCTGTCTGACCCCCAAATTAAAAAGTGCTGGGAAAAGGAGTCTTTAAACCACCATTTTAGTTTCACTGGACATTAACTATATCTGTCCTGTACCGCAGAATGACGATTAAACCTGTCTGAACCACAGATTAAAAAGTGCCGGAAATAGGAGTCTTTCAACCACCATTTTAGTTTCACTGGACATAGACTATCCCTGTCCTGGGCCACAGCATGACCCCTAAACCTGTTTGACCCACAGATCACAAAGTGGCACTATGCTTTTTTTGTACAGTGACTCTCATTTAGTATATTTTTTGGTAACTGACATTTGTTTACAGAATTTATTTAGGGAAGTTTTATTTATAGTTTTACATTACTACCATTTTGCTTTTTTTTCAAGTGTGATAACATACAACATAACACCCCTCCCTGCAGTTTTTAACAGGTATTTTTTACACGTGTAGATGTGTTAATTTGTCCGCACACCCCATATGTAATACAAATGTCCTAATCATCCCCAAAACACTTCTAAGTTTGAGAAGACATTTCCCTCCTGCTTCTGAGATTGATTCAGCCAATCAATTCAATGGTTTCGTTTTTCCTCCAACAAAGCTTGACTGACCAAAAGTGAAAAAAACATCTGTCTGAAATGTTATCGGATATTAAAAGGTATTTTTGGCACCTATCAGTACACCTGTGGGTGAATACAAAGTTGCTGGATTCAAATTTAACTGCAAAGTAGATCTATCAACACAGCTTGACTGACCAAAAGTGAAAAAAAACACCTGTCTGAAATGTATAGGGGATAATATAAGGTATTTTTTGGCACCTATAAATTCACCTATGGTGACTACTAAATTGCTGTATCAAATTTAACTTCAAAGTAGATCTATCAACAAAGCTTGATTGACCAAAAGTGAAAAAAACACCTGTCTGAAATGTATACTGATAATAAAAGGTATTTTTTGGCACCTATCAACCTGTGGTGACTACAAAGTTGCTGGATTCAAATTTAACTGCAAGGTGGCTCTATCAACACAGCTGGCCTGCGCCAAAGTGAAAAAAACACGTATCTGAAATGTATACTGATAATAAAAGGTATTTTTTGGCACCTATCAACCTGTGGTGACTACAAAGTTGCTGGATTCAAATTTAACTGCAAAGTAGATCTATCAACAAAGCTTGACTGACCAAAAGTGAAAAAAACACGTATCTGAAATGTATTCAGATAATAAAAGGTATTTTTGGCACCTTTCAATTCACCTGTGGTGACTACAAAATTGCTGTATTCACATTTAACTGCAAAGTAGCTCAATGAACAAAGCTGTAGTGCGCCAAAGTGAAAAAAAACACGTATCTGAAATGTATTCGGATAATAAAAGGTATTTTTGGCACCTTTCAATTCACCTGTGGTGACTACAAAATTGCTGTATTCACATTTAAGTGCAAGGTGCCTCAATGAACAAAGCTGTAGTGCGCCAAAGTGAAAAAAACACGTATCTGAAATGTATTCGGATAATAAAAGGTATTTTTGGCACCTTTCAATTCACCTGTGGTGACTACAAAATTGCTGTATTCACATTTAACTGCAAAGTAGCTCTATCAACAAAGCTGTACTGCGCCAAAGTGAAAAAAACACGTATCTGAAATGTATTCGGATAATGAAAGGTATTTTTGGCACCTATCAACCTGTGCTGACTACAAAATTGCTGGATTCTAATTTAACTGCAAGGTGGCTATATCAACAAAGCTGGAATGGGCAAAATTGAAAAAGAACACCTATCTGAAATGTATACTGATAATAAAAGTGGAGTTTTGCACCTAGCAAAGAGACCTGCAGTTACTAGAAAAGATGTGTATCCTAATATAAGTTCAGGCTGCCCAATATCCAGGAAATATTTCAATAGAAAACTGTTAATAATAAAGCTATTGCAGTGCAATGTCTACACTAAGTCTTGGTGAACTATATCCAGTATTCTTTAAAGAGCTTGTCTGTGTTCGCCCGCGGGACCTCCCTCCCCGCTCTCCCCCGTGACTTTACAGCGGAAGATGCTCCTTCAAAATTCTCTACCTAACTACGTAAAATCTTCAAATCTCTGATCTAACTAAGTTGTAAGGATCACAGTAGAGCTTTCACTGTGAAGAAATAGAATAATTTCGCTGAGCTGTTTGCTGAGCTGTTTGGACAGAGGCAGAGCGCACGTCCTACTGCTCTGAGACGCTGACAGACACTGATTATGAACAGGAAGGGCTGTTCTATGTAAAACGAGGTCATGTGATTTTTCCAGTCAATCGCAACCATACACATCCCAGTAATGACGTCGCACACACATCTAACCCTGCTCTATTCTGTAAGCTGATATGCTGGCCGCCAAAATGACAGGAAGCGCCGAAAATGGCGCGATATTAATAGATTATGCACAGATTCTAACCTAAATTATCGCGTGATCTAAAAAATCCGATCAACGTAAATACCGTGCCGATTTCAACTTTGTCGATAATAATCGCTCAACACTTCTGGTGGATGAAATCTATACCACAAGGTAATCACAAATGTGGCAGTTGCTCATTTTGTAAATATATGGATACTAGTGTAGAATTGAAGATGGGAGAGATAACCTGTAAGGTAAATCAGTTTATAACATGCAGGTCGGATTTTGTAGTCTACGCTATATGGTGTAAATGTGGATTTTACTATATAGGGAAAACTATAAGACCCCTATTTAAAAGAATAAGGGAACACATTTACTCTTTAAAAACAGGGAAAGGTTCCCCGAGGTTCATTCAACACATGAAAGAGGAATATAATAACAATGTTTCCGAGTTACGCTTTGAAGGCTTACAGAGAGTGTTTTCTCCAGCGAATGGGGTAGATAGACATACCCGTCTTTTACAATGCAAGGCTCAATGGATATTGAGGACTGAGGCATTGGGAAGAATAGGTCTGAATGATCGTAATGACCTTTCTTCATTTTTGTAGTGTAAGTGTTTTAAAATTACTTTATATTAGATAGATGTTTTGTTACATGTTTCGTATGGATGTCATGTGATCCAAACAACGGGAAGTTAAAGGGCGTGGACACGCCGTTCCCACAGTGTCCGAAAAGAAGCGCGAGTAAGCGCGAAACAGCTGTTGCCTGTGTACGATCGCTTCCAATGTCTGCCCCTCCACGGGATATTTTGCTGAAATAAAGGAAGAAATTTTTACGTCATATGGTGAGTGCCGACTGTTTTTCTTCTATTTTTCCACGTATACTCAAAGGACTATTGCTATTTACACTCAGAGCACCACATTATACGTATTTGTTTGTGGATTGCATTGGAGAACTGAACCATATCTAAGGCGTAATTGGCAGTGCCGGGGCATTAACTCTTTCCTACATGACTATATTTGAATATAGGTACTTACTGTGCTGATATATATTTGTATACATATATGTCTTGGACTTGCAGCTTAGAAGATGAAGACGGCTTCATTTAAACAAGGGGGGTATGTATTGTACTGCCCATGATCCACCATCCAGTAGATGACAATGGAGTAATAGTCCCTGCTGACTGAGCACTGACCGCATACAGCTCTAGAGGTGACTGTAAACCCCTTCACCATGAAGCTTCATAGATCAGTACATGGCTGGCTACATTCCTCAGCACTGACGCTTTTCACACATTTCGCCTTCATCAGGAATCCCATCATCCCTGAACACGGTGCCCTCCCTGTTGAAGATCCTTACCATGATAATCTACAGATGTTCTGCCCAGCATGCAGCGGTCAACAGTGGTCAGGTAAGTGGCTACACAGGGGCAAAGAACATCCACACATGATCCATCCAGTAACTCCAGGAGGACCTTGTTCTCTCTGGGACTGCTCCATCTAAGAGGTTAATCAGCTGTGGTTGCATTCGTTGTGATCCTAGCAGTTGCAGCAGGAGCTCGGCTGTATGTTTCATCCATTTGATGTCAGGGGCTCCTGCTGCTGATAGCAAAGCTTCGGAGCACCCCCTTCCATCTAGCAAACATCACTCTATGACCATTTGCAGTAAGTCAGTGCAAATCTGGAATTACAGTTACGTCCATTTGCAGGAAGGAGGTTAGAAATTTAACTTTACACTAATACTCTCCATGTCCCTAAGGAACCTGACCATTAAGGGGTGTTATCATTTGGACACTATTCTGCAATTATAATATATTACAGAATAGTGTACAAAAAGGGCTTTCCCATAATATGCTGCTACCACAACCAGTTGGCATCCTGCAATAATGTCACAGGGGGGACCAGTCGGGCGGAGGAACGGACTATTGTTTTTAACAACATAGATGCTGCGGTAGCTTTGACCATGGCATTTAGGTGGTCATGGCTGAGATTAGAGTTATCTCCAGTCCTAGATGACAGATGCACCTGCCAGGTGTGCAGGAAGCTCAGCACATGAGCCCACTTCATTCTCCTTCACCGACTGCAAGATGTACAGTGACATTGTGAACTGGAATAGCTGGCAACCATCGTATTAGTATTTAAAGATATTTTTAGCCCTACCCACGGGAATGCCAATATCACACCCAGAAATGCCTCAGCCCATCCAGGAACATCCATATTGTAGTTTCCGTATGCCCAGTCCCTTTTATGTAACGTATTCTAGAAGAGTTTATCCCTTAGAGATGCACACTGTAAGGGATTTCCTTGCTCTGAAAAGTAGGGGGCATCGGAGGCATCAAATGTGTTAAATTGTGTATCAAATAATATCATAAACCTGCAAATCATTCTGTTGCTGAAATATTTATGGATATTTCATAATCTTGTGCCTAAGAGCAGCACTGTAGAGTGTGACAGTAAGCCTGGGATGTGGATCCACTGGACCACCGCAAGTGTTGGTTCAAGCCACGCCGGAGTGGAGTCTAAGTGAGACCCGCATCCCCCAGAACCCGCTACAAGGCAGGTTGGACTTGCTGTGGTGGAACACTACCTGGTTGCTACCCCTAAAGAGACTTCGGGGACAGGCAGGAAGGTCTGGACAGGCGGCGAAGGTTCGTGGACGAAGGACGTAGGCAAACGGAACTGGTACACGGACACGACAAGAAGGACTCCTGGAAAGCTTCCTCGCATAGGCTATGGCACTATGGATTCAGCAGGGAAGTCAGGGAAGGCTGGGTAATATAGGACCAATGCCCGGCAATTATCCAATTACCGGTGAAAAGCCCCTTTAAAGTTCAGAAGTCCGGCACACGCGTGCCCTAGAGAGCAGGGTCGCGCCCGTGGGCAAGCGAAGGCAAAGCAGGGAGCGAGGTGGGGTAAGTACATTACACTGGCATCAGCAACGTGAGTGCGCCCGCGGCCCGACATGTTGGTCGCGGCGCCACTCGTCGGCACACCAGGGACACTGGTGCACCCGCAGCTTGGGGTAAGACCCACAGGAGCACCCATGACAGTGCCCCCCCCCCCCCACCCTTTGGCCTTGCCCTCTTTCTGACCTGGAGAAACTTCTGAAGAAGCTTATGGTCCATAATGTTGTCATCCGGCTCCCAAGATCTTTCTTCTGTCCCGAACCCCTTCCAGTCAATAAGGAATTATTGCTTCCCCTGATCGTCTTCATGGCCTGGATCTCCTTTACAGCAAAGACATCAGAGGTATCAGCCTTGGGAAAAGAGGGTGCGACCTTCCGGGAGAATCGATTCAAGATGAATGGTTTAAGCAGAGAGACATGGAAGGAGTTCGGGATATGCATCGTAGGAGGTAGCCAGAGCTTGTAGGCCACAGGATTTATCTTCTTCAAAACCCCAAAAGAACCGAGGAATTGGGCGCTCAGCTTGTAGCTGGGGATCTTCATGTAGATATACTTAGAGAACTGACAGACTTTATCCCCAGGAGCAAATAACCTATTCTTATCTGTTTGAAGCTTCATCTGGGCGGAGGCCCATTGCAGAAATTGCAGAGTGTCACTCCAGATGGCCTTCAAGTCACAAACCAACGTAACCACAGCAGGGACGTCAGAAGCAGATGACAGAGGGAGAGAAGGGCAGGGATGCTGTCCATATACCACAAAGAATAGCGAGGCACCAGCCGACTCAGAGTCCAGGGAACTACAGGAAAATTCCGCCGAAGGCAACGAGCTAGACTAGTCGTCCTGACGTGCTGATACAAAATGGCGCAGGTAATTGCCCAAGATCAGGTTGACTCTTTCCACCTGCCCATTCATCTGCAGATGGGAGGTGGAAGAAAACTCCAGATTCATCTTTAACTGAGAACAGAGGGTCCGCCAGAATCCAGACACAAATTGAACTCCCCAATCCAAGACAATATGCAGGGGAAGACCATGCAACCGGAATATATGCTGCAATAAAAGACTTGCAAGGCGTGGAGCAGAGGGCAAACCGGACAGAGGGACGAAGTGCGACATTTTTGAAAAACAGTCTGTGATGACCGAAATGATCTCACAGCCGGCAGAAGGAGGTAGATCAGTAATAAAATCCATGGCAACATGGGACCATGGGCGGTTCGGAATGGGCAACGGTTGTAGCAGACCCGCTGGCTTGAGGTGAGGCGTCTTGTTGCAAGCGCAAGTAGGGCAAGATTCGACAAAATCCTTGATAAAGATCTGGCCACCAATAGTAGCGAGCGATTAGCTGACTGCCGGGTGCCGGCTATCAGAGAGCAGTGACTCAATTTTAGAATTCTTCCCGAAGCGCGGGGAGCACATATGTCTTGCCTGGAGGTACATGCTGGAGGTCTACAGGGGCTGTGGAAATCAGACATTCTGCAGGTATTATATGACGAAGAGCCGATTCCACCAAGAATATCGGAAGCACTGGATAGGGCGTCAAACTTGATGTTTTTCTCAGCTGGGTGGAAATGGATGAAGAAATTGAAGAGAATCTGGAGAAAAAGAGGGACCCCTGGGCTTGTCATGGGTTAAGGCGCTGTGCTGTCTGGAGGTACAAGAGATTCTTATGGTCAGTATATATGGTGACTGGATGTTGAGCCCCCTCCAGAAGATGGAGCCACTACAGGGCTAGTTTAATGACAAGCAGTTCGGGATCCCCAATTGTGTATTTCTTCTCTGCAGTGGAAAAAGTTTTGGACAAGATCCCGCACTTGATGGTCTTGCCTTTTGGGTCTCGCTGGGTAAGGACCACCCCTGCTCCCACAGAGGAGGTATCGACCTCCAGCAAAAAAAGGTTTCTCAATGTCAGGTCAAGTTAGGATAGGAGCTGAGGTAAACCCTGACTTAAGCCGAGAAAAAGCGTCTTTGGTCACCTGTGGCCACTGCTTAGGGTTTCCATTCTTCTTAGTAAGAGCCACAATTGGAGCTACCACTGTGGAGAAGTGTGGAATAAACTGGTGATAGTAATTGGCAAACCCTAAGAAGCGCTGTATGGCCCAAAGACTGATGGGACAAGGCCATAGCAAGACGGCAGACAACTTAGCCGGGTCCATTTGAAGCCCCTTGTCAGAAATAATGTAACCGAGGAAGGGGAGGCTGGTTTGAGGGAAACAACACTTTTCTAGTTTGGCATAGAGACGGTTTTCTCTAAGACATCTTAGTACCTGGTGCACATGAAAATGATGAGCATTCAAGTCAGGAGAAAAGATCAGAATGTCGTCCAGGTACACAATAACGTAGGAGTACAGGAGATGCCGGAAAATCTCGTAAACAAACTCCTGGGAGACCGCTGAAGCATTGCACAGCCCGAAGGGCATAACTAAATATTCAAAATGCCCATCACGGGTGTTAAATGCCATCTTTCACTCATCCCCTTCCACTCATCCTCATCCCCTGTCCTCAACCCGCCTCTGTCCCTTCCGTTTCCCTCTGGCAGAGATCTACTATGTGATGTGGGCTCAGCACCACCATACAGCAAGGATAGTCAGCACCTACTTGGCAATGAAGAAGTGGGGCCGAAATCACCTGCTTCTTGCAGTAGGCGGCAAAGTTTGGATGTGGAGAGTGGCATGGGAGGTCATGTTGTGAGGGGTCAGCCTGTGCATACAAAGATCGTTGATGAGGACAGCAGTGAAGATCCAACAATAATCGATGATGATGTAGCCGACCGCACTTTGGAGTCGGGTGAAGCATGGGCTTCATCATCATCGGGAGAAGAGGGTGTCAGCCTCCGCATCAGGCAGCTGCACAGCGAGCAAGTCGGTAGTGTGGCCGTGAATCAGCAGGGTAGCAGCAGTGCGAGGTCGGGAGCCAAACGGCCACGGGGTAGACAACCCTCTTCGCAGGTCCAAGAAAGTAGCGGCACAGGGGCTCAGCGAGGCAGTGGCATAAGTATTCACTCACTGCGGAGCGTTAGCGGTAAAATCACCTACTCTGCGGTGTGGCAGTTTTTTGCTAAGACACCGAAGGAGCATAATATGGGTATATGTAGAATCTGTGGGCAGAAAGTGAAGCGTGGCTAGGGAGCTAACATTGGCACCACGGCCCTGCATCAACACATGCAGCGTCACCATTCGGTGGCCTGGGAGAAACATGGATCAGATGTGGTGGTCCATCCTGCTGCAGCAACAGCAGCGGCAGTGCCCAATGGCACGCATGCCATTGCAGCCAGTCAAGGATCCACCACCTCTGCACGACTGCTACTCATGGCGCCAGCAGTCCTTCAATGAGGCGACTGCAAAGAGACAACAGTATGCGTCCAACCATCCTAAGGTGCAGAAGCTGACCGTGCTCCTGTCCAAGTTTTGGTACTGCAGGCCCTCACTTTCCAAGTGGTGGACTCTGCACCGTTCAGAAAACTAATGGCTTGTGCAGAGCGGAGGTGGAAAGTCCAAAGCCGTAATTTATTTTCCAAAAAGGCAGTACCAGCCCTTCACAAATATGTAGAACAGAAGGTGGGCCAGTCCTTGAGCCTATCGGTTTCTTCCAAGGTGCATGGCAGCGCGGATGTGTGGAGCTGTAACTACTGTCAGGGACAGTACATGTCCCTTACGGCCCACTGGATGAATGTGATTCCTGCCCAGCCACACCAACAACTTGGACAGGAGACGCCGCTTTCTCCTCCACGTTGTCAAACTGCTGCTCCTGCGCCAATGTCTGCCTCTTCCTCCACCACCACCTCAGCCTCCAGTGCTGCTCCATCATACCACATGTGCAGGGCACAGTGGTGTCAAGCAGTACTAAACCTGGCTTGCCTCGGCGCGCGAAGTCACACAGGGGAGGAACTGCTCCACGTCATGCAGCAAGAAATTGATGTGTGGCTTTCTCCGCGCCAACTGCAAATCGGAACCATGGTGACGGACAATGGGAGGAACATGTTGTCCACGCTGTACTGAGGAGGGATGGTCCATGCGCCCTGCATGGCTCACGTGTTCAGTCTGGTTGTGAAAAGGTTCCTGAAGTCTTCCGCTGATCTTTAGAACATTCTGAAAATGGTCAGGAAACTGTGCATGCACTTCATCCATTCCGACAAAGCCAGGCACACCCTCCTCCAGTTGCAGTGGCAGAATGGCCTCCCCCAACACACGCTGATCTGCAATGTTTCCACCCGTTGGAATTTCAGCCTGCACATGTTAGACCGACTGTATGAACAGAGAAAGACCATTAATGATTTTGTTGATGATCCAGGCGGACAGGAGTACTCCCCTGTGTAACTTTGATGTCAGCCAGTGGCAGTTCATGCGTGACACCTGCCGTTTGCTGAGGCCGTTCGAGGAGGCCATGTTATTTGTCAGTCGCCAGGACTATGGGATGAATAATGTCATTCCACTGCTTCATGTCCTGGAACAGATGCTGAAAAATCTGTCTGGGCAGGGGACTGGAGACGTGGCGACTACATCTCTCGACGACATGATTCCGGTGGGGACTGAACTGGAGGAGGAGGAGGAGAAGGAAGACATTGGAGCACAAGCATTGTCTGGTGAAATGAGTGGTTTTTCTACCCAGGTGACAAGAGAGGAGGAGCAGCTGGAGGAGGTAGATGGAGATGAGGAAGACGAGGCAAATGACCCCCAAGCACCGTGGCAGTATACAGTGGAGATGAAGGCACGGAGTCCCTCAGAGTCACTTGTGCAGATGGCCCGCAGCATGCTGATTTGCCTGGCTAGTGAAAACCGAATAGTCACCATCCAGCAGAGGGATGACTTCTGGCTCTCCACCCTATTGGACCCTTGCTACCGGTCCAAAATGGGAGCCTTTTCCCCAGCTGCTGAGAGGGAGGAAAAACTCAAATACTATAGAGAAATCCTCCATAGTCAGTTGGCCGCTGCCTATGTGCAGCATGGTCCATCCACTGACAGGTGTGACCAAAGGATTCCTCAGCGCTCACGTACCACTGCCACGGCTGCTGTGGGAAGGTGTGGGGGGTAGAAGCAGTACCAGCTCCATCAGCAGCAACCTAAGTTTGGAGTCGCTGATGAACAGCTTCCTTCACCCGCCTAGTGAGGATGGCACTCACCAGTAGCAGCAGCAGAACCTGGAGCAGACCGTGAACCAACATGTGGTGACCTACTTGGACAGCACTCTGCCACCCCAGTTAGAAGATCCGCTGGACTACTGGGAAGTCAAACTGGATGTGTGGCCGCAACTTGCCGAGTTTGCAGTGGAGAAGCTGTCCTGCCCGGCCAGTAGTGTGGCATCAGAGCGGGTGTTCAGTGCGGCGGGGGCCATCGATATCCCAAGGAGCAGCCGCTTGTCCACCCAAAATGTGGAGCGACTGACCTTTCTCAAGATGAATCAGGCGTGGAATGGCCAGGATTTCCACACACCAATGCCTTAGGCGGCAGACTACATCATCCATGACGCCTCACTCAAACTGTGAGAAATGAGTCTGGGTTCAAACTACCTGCCGCAGTCACTATTCTGATGCCGCCACCCGCATGAGGCCACACATCTGCTGCCAGTTGATCCAGCTGCCTCCCAACATCTTTACCAGGGACTGGTATTGCCACCCACCTGTGCCACTCTGACCTCATGCTGCTGCTGCTGATGCCGTCACCTCCACACTGTGTCATTGTGCCAATCTGTGACCTCATGCTGCTGCTGTTGCTGCCGTTGCTGTCTGATGATTAGGTAGCCAAAAGCAGGAGTGGATACAGAACACAGAAGACATAAAAATATCCCATTTACTGGTCATCTCTGTTTTGGATCAACTCCTGTTTGTTTTTGGCTTTAGCAATACTGATGGATTATTGAGCGATTGAAAGCGGACACCGACGGATGAAAGGAAGGTCAAAATGATCAGAGACGTCAACGCAAAATTACTAACGACACCCTATCCACTCATTCGGGGGCCTCTACATGTATCAGCGTTTAACAGAACAGGTTATGTCATATTCTGTGATGGTTTAAAGCTCTGGCCTCATGCAGTGACCCCTGCTGTGACGTCCCCTTACTGTGCTGAGACCTGTGCCGGCTCCAGTAACCTACTACTGTGTTCTTTGACGCTATGGTAGGATCTTAGCCCTCAGCTTGTATTTTTCCAGCTGGCGCTGCTATGACTTTATCAGGCTACATCCCGTCTTCAGTTTTTTGGTCAGTTTTGCCCCCATAAGTGCCTAGGGAATTGAAGAGTGAAGCGATTCTAAGAGCGGCCGCAGTCATGTGCGTGTCATACTAAAACACAGCATTGTATGAAGACAAAACCAAGGTCCCTCTGCATATTTAAGCATGGCTCAATGTTCTACAGCACCCTACAGCCTCTCTGCAGCCAGGAAATAGCTGTTTTTTAACGTGATTCATCCCAAATGAATTCAGGACGAAAATAATTTTGTTGGGAAATTCGGCGAATCGAGTTTTTGAGAAATTCGCCCATCTCTAATTACATTCCATAACAAATAATATCATAAACATGCACATCATTCCATTACTGAAATGTTTGCAATTATTTCTTCATCCTATGCACAGGGCAGCACAGCAGTGTAGAGGAGATCATGAAAAGCATGGAAAGATCCCTTATTTTTAGATCCTTTCAGTCCACTTTGGGTACTTGAACACTTGAGGGTCCGGTTATTTGGATACTTCCTGAAATTATAATAAATTGCAGAATAGTGAACAATAATGGCTCTCCAATAGCCAGTCAGCGCCTCTTAACAACTTAAATGCAGGGGTTGCGTTGACCATGGCATTTAAGTGGGCATGGCTGGGATCGGTGTTATTTCTGATCCTAGCTGATGGCAGGTGTCAGATGTAATTGCCACTACACCAGTTGGGTGTACAAGAGACTCAGCCCATTACTGACCGCATAACACACAGACCAGTAAGGAGATAAACACTGGAGGGAATTTGCCAACACTGACCAGTAGGGGGCATCTGAGGCATTAAATGTATTGCATACATAATAACATTATAAACATGCACATCATTCCATTACTGAAATATTTGCAAATATTTTTTAATCCTATGGCCAAGCACAGTGTCTCATGAGCAGCAATGTAGAGAAGATCATGAAAAGTTTGAAGAGATCCCCTATTTTTAGATACTGAACAACTGTGAAAACTTGGAGCTTAAGATCGGGATCCACTGTCAGAATAGGTGCCAGTTAATGGGATATATGGGTGAAGAAGAAGGGGAATAACAAAAGGAGTCAGATTTAATACCTAAATGGACACCAAAACACAAGGTAGACTTTCTGCATCAGAACTAAATCTTCGCACAGATTGTGATATTGAATCTGGAAAATGTGTTTCCACTGCAGTTTGACTACTATTCCTGGATGCCCAATGGTCCGTCATCTATGAGGAGTCCACCACCCACCACCAAGGGGGTCACCACATTACATAGTATCCTGGATGCCCTGCCTGATGTCAGCACCACCACCACAGAAGTGGCAACTATGTGGCAGCTCAGCAATGAGCCCCTGGACAGGGTGGGTATACCCCAAGACTTTAGAATGCTAATTCCACACTTCTTGCTTTCTGTCTTATGTTTTCGCCTTTTGTTTCAGAGACATCTTGGTTGTTACCCCAATAAGTATTTCACTGAGGATATCCCAAAAAAGTTAATCCTGGAATTCCAGGAGAAACTCACTGAGATTTCTGAGATCATTAATGAGAAGAACCCAAGACGGAGATTGTCTTATCTGTACCTGGACCCGGAGATGATTGAGAACAGCATCTCCATCTAAGTAGATGGTCTCTCCTGCTCCTGAGACCTCTTGCTGCGTTCTGCTTCTTCCAACCTGTCCTGCACCACTTTGTGGCCTTCTTACCTTCATCTAATAAAAAAGTGAATATAAATGTGTTACAAGGAAAAAATTATTAAAATTATTAAAATATCAAAGATATCAGATTGATGAAAATATTGTGTTGTCTGTGTGAAATTATTTCCATGCATCATTTACAGCAGGTGAAATAAATTTTGAACACGTCACCAATTTTCTAAATAAATCTATTTCTAATAGTACTATTGACATGAAATTCTCCCCAGATGTTAGTAACAACCCATACAATCCACATGGGCAAAGAAATCAAATAGAGATGGGCGAGTAGATTCTAACAAAGTGGAATTCGTTTAGAATTTCAGGAAAACTTCGGTTCTGCACAAAGCCGAAGTTTGTGGTGATTCGCGGGAACGAAGCGTCTTTTTTATTGGTAAAATGGCCGCGAGCACATGGCATGACATGGGGCAGAGAACTCTGGGAGGAAGAAAGGAGAACCCTCAATGACATGTGCAGAGAAGAAGCCAGCGGCCTTCTGTGATGTCACAGCCCTATAAATACGGATTTCCATCTTTAAAAAAAAATCCTCACACTTCTCACTGTGTGTCCTGTCATAAGCATCTTGCTGCTGCTCCTGCACTATATTGCACTTATTGTAAAACAAACTCGTTTTATCAGCAACTGGGGGGAAAGACCTTCACAAGTCTGTGTCATTTACACACTAGTTATTTAACCAGCGTTATTATTTTGTTTTAGTTTGTGGGGTATTCTCCCTAAAGTCCAGGGTGAGTGTACTTCTGCCCCATATATGCCTCAATTACATCTGGTTGTTCTGTAGGGTATTTCAGACCCAAGGCTTAATTTAACCACTTGATTGTGGGTTAATTTGCAGTAAAATACAGTATGTCTATTTTTATTTTGTAGTATATACGCCTAATTTACATCTGATTTTTCAGCTGCTTGGCAGCAAAGAGGTGAGGCAGACATCCGCTGCTTCTTGCAGTAGTGTTTTGCCAAGTTTTTCAATACAGGTTTTAGGTACAGCTTTAAAGAAGGCCAATCAATCAATCAGGGTACAACGCAATTTTATTTAACATAGGAATCAATTATGATCAAATATAACATATAAGTAAGAGAATAAACTGGTTACAGAAAATAGTGTGACATTGGGGACAGTTTTGCTAAATATGTATTTACAAAAGATTAAATACTTACAAAACAGACTTCACCTCCTTGGAGCTTATAACATCACCGGTTTTTATAACATCAACCATTGAGAAGCAAAATGGCGAAAACAGGGAACTCAGCACTGGGTACCAGCTTCTAATTTAAAAAAAAGCCTCTCTGGTTGTTATATGTGTTTGAAAAAAACTGGCAGACACAAGCTAACGTATTGTGTCCACTTATAATACAAAGTTCTTCTGTATCACCTCATCTTGTCTCATGGAGGGGCCAGCTCCCTGAGACTAAGATAAGGAAAATACAGAATCACCTGAACCAGACAATGCGGCCCCCCTCAGATCGTAAATTAAGTTTTTAGGCTTGAGAGATATACAGAGGTATGCAAGCCTGTGTGATTATAACTTGTGATACAACACTGGAATTATAATTAGTTTAATATACAAGAAATGGAGATTATGACATCAAATAGTCACATATTTCACTAGCACTACAAGTAGGCGGGAAAGTAGTGATGTGGAGAGTGGCATGGGAGGTTTTGTTGCAAGCAGTCAGGCTCTGCATACTGAGACCGTTGAAGAGAATAGCAGTGACGGGCAAACACAAATCAATGATGATGCAGCCGATCGTACTTGGGAGCCGGGTGAAGTAAGGGCTTCATCATCATCGTCAGGAGAAGAGGGTGTCAGCTTGCGTGTCAGGCAGCGGAGCAGCTAGCAAGTCTCTAGTGTGGCCATGAGTCAGTAGGGTGGCAGCAGTGCGAGGTCGGGAGCCAAACGGCCACGGCGTAGAAAACCCGGCTTCGGAGGTCCAAGAAAGTAGCGGCACAGGGGCTCACTGAGGCAGTGGCGGTATTAGTCACTCAATGCGAAGCATGGCGGAAAAATCAGCTACTCGACGGTGTGGCAGTTTTTTGCTATGACACCGGAGGCGCAGAACATATGTATATGTAGAATCTGTGGGCAAAAAGTGAAGTGTGGCCAGGGAGCTAACGTTCAAAAGTAGCACCGTGGGCCGTGACTATAAAATTTACACTTTATTCTAACAACTTCATAAAACCATTTGACCATAGTCTTCAATATAGAATACAAAAGGGATACTTATATTTAGTTGCGGGGAAAACCCCGTTCAACAACGAGTCCTGTAGCACCGAAGGCGGTATATTTAGTTTCTATGTCCATAAGACTTCACCATGCCTTTCGTCGTGGCCGCGTGGTAACTACCATTCATCGGCGTCCAAGGTGCACAAGCCCGAATTCTGGGCGGACGAAGGAGTACTCGGAGACCAAGCGGAGCTGTCAGCGTGTGCGACGTTTCGGGGAGGCTCCTCCCCTTTCTCAAGCATGCGCAGAACAGACACAGCCACCATCTTATAGCTGCATCCTGTGAGACCTTCCATTGTAACCAAGTAATTATCCAATAGAAACCTTAAAAATAGCAAAGATAAAAACAATAGAATCAACACATCTAAATTTAAACTAATATTCTCATTAATGCCTTTCGGGGCTAGAGCCTCCAAGCGATGTATCCACAGCGCCTCCCTTTGCAACAACTTTTTTTGTTATTGTTTCTCGTCTACACTAGTTACTTTCTCTAGTATACACCAGCACATCTCAGATACGCTATGTCAATCTAAGGCAAAATGACGTGCCAAAGATATTTCCCCATAATTTTTCTTCTCCTCTTCATTATCAACATTTGGGGCATCCATCATTTTAAATTTCCTAATTAATGATTTGTGCTCATTTAATCTTATTCTAACCATGCGACTTGTTTGCCCTACATAAATTTTGCCGCACAGGCACTTGAGCATGTAGATTACACATGTACTTTCACAAGAGTGGCAACCCTTAATTTTAATAGGATAGCCCTTAGTTGAATGGTAAATAATATCCCCTTTAATTATTGCAGAACAATGCTGGCATTTATGACAAAAAACTGTGCCTGCTTTTAAGGGCTTTAAGGTAGTCTGGACTGGTCCCTGATTTTTGCTTTTAGTATTGATATCAGCTGTAACCATAGATTGACCAATAGTTCTCCCTTTCCGATAGATCCATTTAGGTTGGTTTTTAAACATGGGGCCATATTTAGGATCAGATTGTAACACACCCCAGTACTTCCTAATGGTTTTCTTTACCAAACTTGCATGGCAGTCAAACACCGAAGTGTACACAAAGCCCTCATCTTGTCCCTAGTTTTCAAAAGTTCTTCACGCTTAAGGAGTTGGACCTCTTCGCTTATTCTTTAAATTTTTTGTTTATCATAGCCTCTTTGGACAAACTTTTTAATCAAATTATCCTTATTTTTAATAAATTCTTCATCCGAAGAGCAAATGCGTCTAGCACGGATAAATTGTGATTTTACTATGCCCTTAAAAACTTGCGGGGCATGTTGACTTGTACTAAACAAAAGATTGTTACGGTCTGTATCCTTTGAAAAAAGTGTGGTGGTCAAGGTATTACCTTCCTTTTTAACCAAGACATCGAGATATGGTATAGTTAGCTGGTCCTTAGTAATGGAAAATGTAATCAATGGGTGAGCCGCATTAATATGCAGTAAAAATTCTTCTAATTGGGATTCCGTCCCTGTCCATAAAATAAAAAAAGTCATCGACGTATCTTAGCCAGCATAATGCGTTCCGAAACCATGGGGATGAAAAAACGAATTCCTTCTCAAAATGCCGCATGTACACATTAGCATAGCTAGGCGATACGGGGGACACCATAGATGTCCCCTGTAGTTGGAGGTAAAACTCCTCCCCAAAACGGAAATAATTCCGAATCAACACGATGTCCAAAAGTCGCATTAAGAATACAATGTGTTGGTTAGTCAGTTTAGGGTCCATACACAATATCTCTCTAACTGCCGCACTGCCTTCCACATAAGGTATATTAGTAAAAAGCGACTTAATATCTAAGGTACATATCCATCTGACCTCGGTACAATCTATTTTTTCTATCGTTCTCAAAAATTGTCCCGTATCCTGAAGAATGTGTGGATCATTCTTAACGGTCTGCTGAAGATAGGAATCTAGGTATGCTGCCAATGGTTCTAACAGGGAATCAATACCCGAGACGATAGGTCGTCCCGGGGGGTTCTGGAGGGACTTATGGATTTTGGGTACTAAATAAAGTAACGGGACCCTAGGATTTTCTTTGGTTAACATAGCTTTCTCTTGGGGATTGATAATGCCTGCCAACACTACCTCTTCTAACACATCTTGAATAAGCCTATTTAATTCGTTTGTTGGATCCATATTTAGTTTTTTATAGATCTGCTGGTCACTCAATTGTGAATGTGCTTCTTGTAGATATTTGGAAGTATCCATGACTACACACGCTTCTCCCTTGTCAGCTTTCTTTACCGTAATAGAAGAATCCTGTTCAATTTGTCTCAAGGCCTCCCTTTCTATCCTAGAGAGATTATTTTTAAAGATCCTTCCTCTTTTACACATATCCCATTTTTCTGTAATTTCATTTGTGACTAACTGCTGAAATACCTCTAGTGTTGGATTTTTTATGTCTGGATCAAATTGATTTTTCTTCCTCAATTTTTTACTACTAAACTTGATCCCTGCGTAGTCATTTGGTTTATCAAAGAAAAACATTTTTAGGCGGATACCGCAACAAAACTTAGAAAAATCAACAACAAAATCAAATAGCTTAGTTTCATGTGTAGGCATAATATGTAAGCCCTTAGCAAGCACTAGCATTTGAGCCGGAGATAATGCGTTTGAGGAAATATTACAGGCTAGCGTGGATAAATCTGCTTGCGATTGCGTGTGCCCCTTCATGTCTGCGACGCTTCCTTTTCTTCTATATTGGGATTGACAGCATTGTTTCTTTGATCTTCTAAAAAATCCCGATTATATGGTCCCCTTTTAATAGTCGCCGCACCTGCACCATCTGAACAGTCATCTGTTGCTGAAGACGCATCACTATGCTTACTCCGATCCCGGAATCGTCTATTGCGTCTTGGCATGGATTTCCTGTCGTCAGTCCAGTTATACACACGGTTATGCACGTAATTCCGGGTGTCCATCTCAAATTTTTTCAATTTGTGTTGTAGTAAAGGGATCTTCATTTTATCAATATTAGCCTTAAGTTCATCATGGGTTTGTTTATAAATTTCAGCCGTGTGGTTCTTTTTGAATTCATCGTCGAGCTTTTTAAACTCAGCAGCATTGTTTTCAATAGCTATCTGCAAATGTTGTACCGTCAACTACATTAGATCTATAGAATAATTATTGCTGAGTGCAAACCATGTTTCTTTATATTGTGCGTCGTCTGGGAGTAGTATGGGTTGTAATGTAGATCGAAGTCCTCTAGGAATACGAGATGCCTTTATTTATTCAGTGAGAACTGTTGCATGGGAACTAAGTCTGGCTTCTTTCTTGCTTAATTGTTCCAGCCGTCGGGGATAATTTGCCGTAGTTTCCTCATTCGTTCTGGCCCATTTCCACCCTGCTGCTTCTGCTTGCTTTAAAATATTAGATCTCTCTGCCCCAGTAAACCTGAAGCCTTCCGCTCGGTTCTCCGTTAATTTAGTTATGTCCTCGAACGACATATTTGTCGAAAAGTGTGGCATTTTGGAGAAAATAAAGTTACTTATATATGAAATATTGCCACTTTATATAACTTATTTACTCCCTCACCGGCAACCACAAACCGGTCTCCAATCCCGGTACAAGACAGTCCAAAAGAAGCACCGTGGGCCGTGACTATAGAGTTAGAAGATGTGTTAGAAGAGGCAGTGTTGGCAGGCATTATCAATCCCCAAGAGAAAGCTATGTTAACCAAAGAAAACCCTAGGGTCCCGTTACTTTATTTAGTACCCCAAATCCATAAGTCCCTCCAGAACCCCCCGGGACGACCTATCGTCTCGGATATTGATTCCCTGTTAGAACCATTGGCAGCATACCTAGATTCCTATCTTCGTTAAGAATGATCCACACATTCTTCAGGATACGGGACAATTTTTGAGAACGATAAAAATAGATTGTACCGAGGTCAGATGGATATGTACCTTAGATATTAAGTCACTTTTTACTAATATACCTTATGTGGAAGACAGTGCAGCAGTTAGAGAGATATTGTGTAAGGACCCTAAACTGACTAACCAACATATTGCGTTCCTAATGCGACTTTTGGACATCGTTTTGACTCGGACTTATTTCCGTTTTGGGGAGGAGTTTTACCTCCAACTACAGGGGATATCTATGGGGTCCCCCGTAGCGCTAGCTATGCAAATGTGTACATGCGGCATTTTGGAGAAGGAATTCGTTTTTCATCCCATGGTTTCGGAACGCATTATGCTGGCTAAGATACGTCGATGACGTTTTTATTTTATGGACGGGGTCGGGAATCCCAATTAGAAGAATTTTTATGATATTAATGCGGCTCCCCCATTGATTACATTTTCCCTTTCTAAGACCAGCTAACTATCCCATATCTCGATGTCTTGGTTAAAAAGGAAGGTAATACCTTGACCACCAACTTTTTTCAAAGGATACAGACTGTAACAATCTTTTGTTTAGTAAAAGTCAACATGCCCGAAAGTTTTTAAGGGCATAGTAAAATCACAATTTATCCGTGTAGACGTATTTGCTCTTCGGATGAAGAATTTATTAAAAATAAGGAAAATCTGATTAAAAGTTTGTCCAAAGAGGTAATGAAAAACAAAAAATTGAAAAAATAGGTGAAGAGGCCCAACCCTTTAAGGTGAAGAACTTTTGAAAACTAGGGACAAGAAAAGAGATGAGGGGGGGGCTTTGTGTACCCCTTCGGTGTTTGCTGCCATGCAAGTTTGGTAAAGAAAACCTTTTAGGAAGTACTGGGGTGTTTTTTACAATCTGATCCCTAAATATGGCCCATGTTTAAAAACCAACCTAAATGGATCTATGGGGAAAGGGAGAACTTTTTGGTCAATCTATGGTTACAGTGATATCAAACTAAAAGCAAAATCAGGGACCAGTCCAGACTCCCTTTAAAAAGCCCTTAAAAGCAGGCACAGTTTTTTGTCATAAATGCCAGCATTGTTCTGCAATAATTAAAGGGGATACTATTTACCATCCAAATAAGGGCTATCCTATTAAAATTAAGGGTTGCCACTCTTGTGAAAGTACATGTGTAATCTACATGCTCAAGTGCCCATGCGGCAAAATCTATGTAGGGCAAACAAGTTGCATGGTTAGAATAAGTTTAAATGAGCACAAATCATTAATTAGGAAATTTAAAATGATGGATGCCCCAAATGTTGATAATGAAGAGGAGAAGAAAAATTATGGGGAAATATCTTTGGCACGTCATTTTGCCTTAGATTGACATAGCGTATCTGAGATGTGCTGGTGTATGCTAGAGAAAGTAACTAGTGTAGACGAGAAACAATTACAAAAAAAGTTGTTGAAAAAGGGAGGCACTGTGGATACATCGCTTGGAGGCTCTGCCCCGAAAGGATTTAAAGAGAATTTTGTTTAAAAGCCTTTTCTAGATGTGTTGATTCTATTGTTTTTTTTCTTTTTATTTTTAAGGTTTCTATTTGGGTACTTACTTGGTTACAATGGAAGGTCTCACGGGATGCAGCTATAAGATGGTGGCTGTGTCTGTTCTGCGCATGCTTGAGAAAGGGGAGGAGCCTCCCCGAAACATCGCACACGCTGACAGCTCCGCTCGGTCTCCGAGTACTCCTTCGTCCACCCAGAATTCGAGCTTCTATACGGGACCTTGTGCACCTTGGACGCCACGACGAAAGGCATGGTGAAGTCTTATGGACATAGAAACTAAATATACCGCCTCCGGTGCTACAGGACTCGTTGTTGAACGGGGTTTTCCCCGCTACTAAATATAAGTATCCCTTTTGTATTCTATGTTGAAGACTACGGTTTTATGAAGTTGTTAGAATAAAGTGTAAATTTTATAGTCACGGCCCACGGTGCTACTTTTGGACTGTCTTAGACCGGGATTGGAGACCGGTTTGGTGGTTGTCGGTGAGGGAGGAAATAAGTTATATAAAGTGGCAATTTTTCTTTTCAGGGCGCTAACGTTGTAACCCGGCCCTGCGTCAACAATGCGATCCCATTAGGGCTGGGAGAAAAAAGTTTTCCGATGCGGTGGGCCCAAACCTGGCGCGAAGAGCTATCATGGTGCCCCGCAGTGTTCAATGAGCCCATTGCAAGGATAACGTATGCGTCCCAACTCCTTAGGTGAAGAGTGACCCTGTCCTGTCAAGTTGTGGGTACTGAAATTTCCCTTTCAAGGGTGGATTGCACGTTCAGGAAATAATGGCTTGTGGAGCAAGGTGGAGGTACCAAACCAAATTTATTTTCCAAAAAACTGTACCGCCTTACAAAATGTTGAAAAAGAAGGTGGGATCCCTTTGGTATGGTTTTTCAAAGGTGCACGGCCCCCCTCAGTCTCCAGTCCTGTCATTTATACCACATTTTGGGAGGCAGGCGGTTTTTCAGAGTTTTTCACTGGTTTGCCGGTTGAAGAAAGTACACAGGGGGGGAATTTCTCCCGTCAAATTTTTTGGTTTCTCCGTGACAATGCGAATTGGAACCATGGTGACGGAAAAGGGGGGAACATGTTTTCCGCGCTGCCCGGGGGGGGGACCCATGGCCCGCATGGGCATGTTCAATTGGTTTTCAAAAGGGTTTTGGAGTGTTCCACCCATTGCAAGAATTTTAAAAATGGCCCGGAAACTGTGCATGCACTTCACCTTCTCAAGCCAAAACCCCTTTGAGCGCAAAGGCAAATAGATTAAATAGGTGATATGGTGTTTCCCCCCGTTGGAAAATTTTGCCTCCCTATGTTGGAAGACTTATGAACGAGAAAGGCCAAATTTGATTTTTTTTATGATCCCAAGCGGACAGGGGTTCTCCCCTGGTAATTTTGACATCAGCCAGTGGCAGATCATGCATGGCACCTGACTTTTGCGCAGAACATTGAGGAGGCCACGCTATTAGTCATTGTCAGGCCTATGGGATTAATAAACTCATTCCACTGCTTCAGTCCTTGAGCAGATGCTGCAAAATCTGTCCTGCAGAGTACAAGAGACGTGGTGACAATCTCCATGGCCACATGAGTCCGGTGGGGGCTTGAACTGGAGGAAGGGGGACATTGTAGCACAAGCAGTGTTTCTGGTGAAAATAGTGTTTTTTCTACTTAGGGGTGACAGGAAGAGGATGAGCAGGAGCAGGCCGGAGGAGGTAAGGGAGATGAGGAAGACTGAGGCAGTTGACCCAACACACCGTGGCAGTAAACAGTGGAGATGGAGGAGACAGTCCCACAGAGTCCTCCATCCGGCATAGGGATGACTTCTGTCTGCTCAACCATCTTGGACCCTCACCTATCGTTCCAAAAATGGATGCAGCCTTTTTTCCAGCTGGAAATCCATATAGAGAAAATCCTCCCATAGTCCAGTTGTCGCTGCCCTATCGTGCGCCATTATCCGTCCTCTGGCAGGTCTGACTGGGGGGATTCCACATGCTCATTTACCACTAGCCATGGCTGCAGTGGGGAGAGTGGGTGATAGAGCTAATAGCAGCTCCATCTGCAGCACCTAAGTCTGGAGTCATTGATTGCAGCTTCCTAACCCGCCTAGTGAGGAGAGTAATCAGAAGCCAGCAGCAGACGTGGAGCAGAAACTGAACCAGCAGGTGTGTGCCTACTTTGACAAGCACTCTGCCACCCCAGGTAAAGATCCTTCTGGACGACTGCAGAGTCCCAAACAGGGAATGTGTGGCCGAACTTGCGAGTTGCAGTAGAGAAGCTGTCCCTGCCCGGCCATAACGTTGCATCATTGTGGTGTTTCATTTGCGTGCGGGGGCCATCGATCCCCAAGTTATAAACCTGCTTGTCCACCTGAAATTTTGAGAGACAGACCTTTGTCAAGGATGAATCCAGAGCATGGATCCGGCCAGATTTCACATGACACCAATGCCGTATGATCCGAATAGAACACCATTACGCCACCCCAAAACTTTGAGAAAAGAGTCTGTTTCTAACTACCTCCTCAGCCACATTCTTATGCTGCCACCCGTCTGATGCCACACATCCGCTGCCAGTTTCTCCATCTGCCTACCACCATCTTTACCAGGGACTGGTATTGCCACCCACTTCCACACTCTGTCATTGTGCCACTGTATGACCTCATGCTGTCTGTCTAGCTGCTAGCCACCACACTCTGCATTTGCCACTCTCGACCTCCCGCTGCTGCTGCTAGCCTCCACCTTCCACACTCAATCATTAAGCCTACTTCATGTTCCTGCCACCTCCAGAATTTGTCATTTGTGCCACTCCTCAGACCTCATGCTGCTGCAGCAGCCGTCACCTCCACACTGTGTCCATCGGCCCACTCTGGTGGGCTTCTGATGTTGCTGCCACCTCCACCACTGCATCATTCTGACACTCTGTTAGCCTCCTCTGTTGCTGCCCACCTTCGTCAGAATTTGTCATTCTGCACTCTCCACCACATACTGCTGCTCGCTGCTGCTGATGGCCGCTACCTTCCACACTGTGTCATTGTGCCACTCTCTGGGCTCCTGATGTTGCTGCCAACTCCAGAATTTGTCATTGTGCCACTCTGTGGTCTCCTGATGTTGCTGCCACCTCCACACTCTGTCATTGTGTCACTCTGTGTGCTCCTGATGTTTGCTGCTACCAGTCCACACTCTGTCATTGTGCACTCTGTGGCCTACTCATTTCAGCTGCCAACGACCCGCTTCTCACTGAAACAGCCCTGTGGTTTACTAATGCTGTCACCTCCACCACACTATGACATTGTCACTTATGTTAGTTTCCCTTCTTTTCCGTCCTGTCAAAGGAAATGAAAAGGATCAGGATTGTCTATGATTAGTAGCCAAAAGCAGGAGTGGAGATACAGAACACAGAGGACATGCAAATAACCCATTTACTGGTAATCTCTGATTGGATCACTCCATTTGTTTTGCCTTTAGCAATACTGATGGATTATCGACCGATTGAAAGCGGACACTGACGGATGAAAAGAAGGGCAACATGATCAGTGATGTCAACCCAAAATTCCTGCTGACACCCTCTCCACTCTTTCAGGGGTTTTCTACTACATGTACCATTGTTTAACAGAACAGGTTCTGTCATAATCTGTGGAATCATCTCATGTCGGTGTAAAAGGAGTGCGCTCTTTGACGTTATAGTAGGATCTTGGCCCTACCAGCATCGGTTTCTTTCAAGCTGGCGCTGGACTTTCTTGTCAGGCTGTTATTCCCACTTCAGTATTTTGGTCCAGTTTTTGCCCCTGTAACTGCCCAGAGAATTGAAAAGTGAAACGATTCTAAGAGTGGCAGCTGTCATGTACGTGTCATACTAAAACTATAGCAATGTATGAAGACCAAAACCACGCTCCCTATGCATATTTATGAGCTGGCACAATTGTGATTCAACAACACCCTACGGCTCTCTGCAGCCTGGAAATCAGCGTTTTTTTTAATGCGATAGTCACAAATAAATTCAGGAACGAAAAGAATTTTGTCGAAAAACATTCGGCTAACTCGTCGACAAAGAATTTTTGAGATATTTCGCCCAACTCTAAAATCAAACCAGAAGATGTCCAGAAATTAAGTGCAATAATAGGAAAAGAGGTAGGGGGAAAAAAATATTGAAGACATTAAGAAAGAAAGGTGGAAAAAAATGCCATGTAAAGTCCTGACTAGGATGAGCGATTATAATCCGAAAATGTTGAAATCAGGCACAGTGGTTTTTAGGTTTGATCGGAAATTTCCGATCACGATCGATATATTTAGTGAGAATCTGCGCATAATCTAATACTATCGCGAGATTTTTACGCCGCTTCCTGTCATTTTGTTGGGTGCCAACAAATCAGCTTAGAGCATAGAGCGGGTGAGCTGTGTGCAATGTCAGACTGTGATGCGTATGGTTTGTCATTGGCTGGAAAATCACACTGACCTGGTATTGCATAGAAGAGCGTTTCCAGTTCAACACCAGTGTGCAGTGTCTCTCACTACAGGACTGTGCTGGTGTCTCTTCAATACAGCTCAGCTTCAGAGACACAGTTCCTTCTCTTTATTCATACATACAACTATATATTAGCTGTGAAACATTAGCACAATGTAATTAGAGAATTTCCAGTTTCTAGTTAGTTAGACGTGAAGACTTCTAAAGAAGCATCTAGCGCTGTACAGCCGCGGGAGGGGGCTGGCGGAGCGAACACAGACAGACCAGCAGGCAGGCTTTTTGAAAGGAGATGTATAATTGCACCCAGACTCTGCTTAGAGCAGCATATAAAGGCTTTTTTACCAGTTTTTTGGCCAGCACACCTCCGCACCTAAGTGACATAGTACCTTTTATTTGTGCAGCCAAGATTTGTTCCAAAACCCACCTTGTACTTACATTAGGATACGAAATTGCAGTAACAGCTGTTGTATTTCATTGTGCAAAACCCACCTTTTTATCCATATACTTTTTATTAGTGTTTTTCACTTTGCGCAGCCCAATTTGTGTTCAAAGACCCACCTTGTAACGTAATTTTAGGATAACAGAAATTTGCTATAAATGCAGGTGTATTTATAGGTGTCACAAACCCACCTTTATTAACCGTATAAATTTTAAATAATGTGTTTTTCACTTTTGGCCAGCCCATCATTGTTCCAAAGACCCCCCTTGTACTTATTTTAGGATACAGAAATTTGCTAGTAAATGCGGTGTTTTTGTGGGTGCAAAATCCCCTTTTTTTATCCGTAAAATTTTTTAAAAAGGTTTTTTTTTTTTCCCTTTTGGCGCAGCCCATTTTGATCAAAGCCCCAAATTTGTATTTAAATGAAAGGATACAGAAATTTTGCTAGAATTGCAGGTGTATTTTGGGTGAAAAGCCCCCTTTTATTATCTGTTAAATTTAATTGGGTTTTTTTCATTTTTGGGCAGCCCATTTTTTTCAAAGCCCCACCTTGTACTTATTTTAGGAACAGAAATTTCAGTAATTGCAGGTGTTTTTTATATGTCAAAACCCCCTTTTATTTCCGTATAATTTTTTAAATAGCCCCCTTGTACTAAATTTGGATACAGAAATTTTTGAAACTGTGGTTTTTTCTTTGGGCAAAAACCACCGTTTGTTATCCGTATAACTTTTAAATAGCTGTATTGCACGTGGTGCGGTCCTAGTTTTTTGTACGACAATTCTGATAGAAAATTTTTCTAGCAACTGTTCTCGTTTGTCATTGCTGTAAAAAACGCAATTTCTCATCCGTGTAACTTCTGAATAGTTTTATTGCGCTCGTTGAATCTCAGTTTGGCGCAGATAGCGCACTTGTATGATAGTTTGTTGAAAACTATCAATTCCTAGTCCTCTGGACAGTTGTAAATCCCTGGGACTGAAGGAAGAATACTATTGATTTTGTCTTACGGTTCTTCCACCAGACCGCATTTCACAGGTATTCACTAGAAACAATTCAGTTTCTAATCCTAGTTGGCTGAAGGAAATTAGAGGGATATCTGTGATTTGCCATCTTTCAATAAGAGACTGTCAAAAACTCTTCCATACCTTCTTAAATTTTTATCTTTCTGAACATGGAGCGAAATGCAGGTGGTAAGCGAGCAAAGGGGGGTTTAGGACATGGAGGTAGAGGTACGAGAGAAGGTGCTCCTTCCAGTGCTGACGACAACACGTAAGCCAGTGGATCGTCGGTTGCAGGACCGTCAGGCCTGTCATCTCTGGGTCCCTGTAAATCTCAGTAACGAACAGCATCGCCAATCTGTTCATCAGTGGTTAATGCAACCTGCATCCAACAGTCTTACATCCTCGTCCTACCGGTCACAGCCACAAATGTCATCATCATCATCGTCAGCATCCGTCCAACATGAAGCGAAGGCAGCCCAAATGTCAACTCGTGTACCTACCACTGTGGATAATCCATTTTCTGAAGACCTCTTTGATGACAAAATGTGGTTGGGGTCAGAAGGCCTGTTAAAAGATCAAGAGGCCAAAGAGGATGATTTTGTCTGCTCTGACACCCAATCGCTGATACCATCAGAAGAGGAGAAGGAGGTCGGTCAATCGGCAAAAATCCTGGGCGGTCGGAAACGCCTTTCAGTGCCTGTTGCTTGTAGGCTGCAGCTCCAGGATGCAGAATGTCAGCATGAAAAAGTCACCTGTGTTGATGATGATGATGACGACATTGCGGATCCAACGTGGTCTTTTCAACAGAATTTGCTTGCGAGCGCTACATCACTGGACGAGGAGGAAGATTATGGGGTAGTGTCATTACGGGTCACCTCAAAAAAGGGAGAGGGCGGTCGCACAAGTCCGCTGAGATTATTCTGCCAGCCACGATCAGTGGAAACACTGCTCCTTGCTTAACGCCGTCAAAAAGGTCCAGGACCTCTCAAGCCTTGGCCTTTTTCGAGCAAACCACTGATTCACCCAGTGATGTTATATGCCACCTTCGCCGTAAACGCATCAGTAGAGGCAAGAATCTTAGGTGTTTAACCACCACCAACATGTCTAGTCACATGCAGCGAGTAGAAATGGAGGGAAGACTTGGCCCAAAAAAGGCCACAAGATGCTGGGTTCCAACCACTGTCACACCCTTTAAGTTTTTTTTGATGACCCAAGCGGACGGGAGACTCCCCTGTGTATTTTGACATCACCAGTGGCAGCTCATGCATGGCACCGACTTTGCCAGAAATTTTGGGGGGCCCACACTTTTTGTCATTTTGGCCATGGGTTTTAATAACTCATTCCACGTTTTGTCCTTGAGCAATGCTGCAAAATCTGTCTGGTCAGGGTACAGGGGGGGGGGGGACGTGGTGATTTAATCTCAGGCCACGAGTCCGGTGGGGCTGAACTGGGGGAAAGGGGGACATTGTAGCACAAGAGTGTCTGGTAAAATAGTTTTTTTTTTTTTTTTTCTATTAGGTGCGGAGAGGGGACGGGAGAGCCGTGGGGTAGAGGGAGGAGGAAAGACGAGGAGTTGACCCAGACACCACCGTGGCGTAAACATGGAGATGGAGGCGGCAGTCCCTAGAGTCACCATCCGGCAGAGGGATGACTTCTGGCTCTCAACCACTTGGACCCCCCCCTATCGGCCAAAAAAGGGGGCCCTTTTTTCCCACTAGAAATCCCAAAAGAGAAAACCCTCCTAGTCATTTGGGGGCGCTGCTATGTGCGCCTTTTTAGGGTCCCGGGCGGTCTGCCGGGGGGTTTTTCCACTTGCCATGTACCACTGCCTGGCTGCTGGGGGGGGGTGGGGTTTTGTAGGAGCATAGCAGCTCCACCCCGGGCAGCAGCCTAAGTCTGGGTGTTGATGAGCAGTTTCCTTAACCCCCCTAGGGGAGGAGGTAAAGCAGCAGCAGGGACGTGGAGCGAAACTGAACCAGCAGGGGGGTGGCCCTACTTGGACAGGCACCTGCCACCCGGGTAGAAGATCTTTTGGACTACGGGGCACCCAAAAATGGAGTGTGGCCGCAACTTGCGAGTTTGCAGTGGAGAAGGTCCTGCCCCAAGAACGTGGCATCAGTTTGGGGTGTTCATTGCGGGGGGGGGGCCATCGTTCCCCCAGGAAAACCCCCTTTGGTCCCCTAAAAATTTTGGAGAACTGCCCTTTGTCAAGATGAATCGGGCAGGGATCGGCCAGGATTTCAACACCAATGCCTTGGGAATCAGTTAATCAGCCATGAGCCTCCCCAAAACTTTGAGAAAAGAGTTGGATTCTAATACCTCCTCAGCCCTATTCTGATGTGCCACCCCCTTGATGCCACAACCCCGCTGCCATTTTCCCCATCTCCCTCCACCATCTTTACCAGGGACTGGTATTGCCCCCACTTCCACATCTGTCATTGTGCCACTTTTGACCTCAGGGCTCTGTGCTGCGCCCCCACACTCTCCCATTGTGCACCCCTTGACCTCACGCTGCTGCTGTGCTGCCCCCACCCCCACACTTATCATTATGCCTACCTGTTTCTGCCCCATCCAGAATTTTGTCATTGGCCATTTTTACCATGCTGCTGCTGGCCGTCACCTCCCACTTGTCATTGGGGCCACTCTGTGGGCCCCGATGTGGCTCCCCACCCCCAAAACACTGCGTCTTCTGACACTTGTACTCCTGCTGTTGTTGCCCCTCCAAATTTTGTCATTTGCCACTCTCCCCTAAAACTGCTGCGCTGCTGCTGAGCCGTCCCCTCCACACTGTGTATTGTGCCATTTCCGGGGCTCCTATGTTGCTGCCAACTCCAAATTTGTCATTGTCCACCTGTGGTCTCCTGATGTTGCTCCCCACCTCCACACTCTGTATTGGTCATCTGGTGCTCCTATGTTGTGCTCCCTTTCCACACTCTGTCTTTGTGCCATCTTGGCCTACTCATTCGGCTCCCAATTGCCCGCTGTCTCACTGAAAAAACCCTGGGGTTTTACTAATCTGTTTCCACCTCCCCCACTCTATGCATTGTCACTATTTTTGGGGGTTTTCCCCCTTCTTTTGTCTGTCAGAAGGAATGAAAAGGATCAGGTTGTCTGATGATTAGGTGCCAAAAAAGTAGTGGATACAGAAAAAGAAGACATGCAAAAACCCATTTACTGGTAATCTCTTTTTGGTCAACTCGTTTTTTTTTCCTTTAGCAATACTGATGGATTATCGACCGATTGAAAGGGCACTGACGATAAAAAGAAGGGAAATGATCATGTGTAAACCCCAAATTCCCTGCTGACCCCCTCTCCACTTTTTTCAGGGTTTTTACTAAGTACCATTGTTTAACAAACAGGTTCTGTCATAATCTGGGGAATCATTAGTCGGGAAAAAGGGGTGCGTCTTTGACTTTATAGTAGGATCTTGGCCCTCAGCTCGGTTCTTTCAAGCTGCGCTGACATTTCCTTGTCAGGCTGTATTCCCACTTCAGTTATTTTTGGGCAGTTTTTCCCTTAACTGCCCAGAGAAGTGAAAAGGGAAACGATTTCTAAGGTGGGGAGCTGTCATGTACGTGTATACTAAAACTGCATTGTATGAAGACCAAACCACGCTCCCTTGATATTTGAGCATGGCCAATGTTTACAACACCTTCAGGCCTCTGCGCCAGGAAAAAAGCTGTTTTTTAATGCGATTTGTCACAAAAAAATTCAGGCAAAAGAAATTTTTTCGGAAAATTCGGCGAACTCGGCGAATAGAATTTTTGGTATTTCCCCCATCCTAAAAACAAAAACCCTAGAGTCCCGAAATTATGTGCAAAAATAGGGAAAAAAGGGGGGGAAAAATTTGAAGACATTAGAAAGAAAGGGAAAAAAATCCATGTAAAGTCCCCGATAGGGATGACGATTTAATCGACAAAGTTGAATCGGCCCGGTTTTAGGTTGATCGGAAATTTCCGATCACCCATATTTTAGGTGAGAATCTGCGCATAAACTATCTATGCGAGATTTTGCCCGCTTCCTGTATTTTGGTGGCCAGCAAATCGTTAGAGCATAGAGCAGGTGGGGGTGTGCAATGTATGACTGTGATGTGTTGGTTTGTCATTGGGTGGAAAAAATCACATGACCCCGGTTTGCATAGAAAGGTTTCCGTTCCATCACCAGTGTGTAGTTCTTCATAGCAGGGGCGTGTGCTAGGTTCCCTTTTCAATAAGTACTCAGAGACACAGTTCTTCTCTTTTTATACAGACAACTATGATTTTTGCGTGAACATTAGAACAAGGGAATTAGAGAAAAATTTTAGTTTTAGTTAGTTGACAGAGATTCTAAAGAAGCATCTAGCGTGTACAGTGCGGGAGGGGGGGGGTTTCGGGCGAACACAGACAACTGGCAGGGAGGCTTTTTAAGGGATGATAATGTGCCCCCAGATCTGCTTTGGCCTGATAGAAATGGCTTTTTTTACCATTTTTGGCCAGCACCTGCACCCGAGGTGAAATAGTTCCTTTTTTTTTGTGCAGCCCCGTTTTGTTCAAAAAAAACCCCCTTGTACTTACATTGGATACGGAAATTTTCTAGTAACTGCTGTTGGGATTTCATTGGTGCAAACCCCCCTTTTATTTCCATATAATTTTAATTAGGTGTTTTTCACTTTGGCGCAGCCCAATTTTGTTCAAAGACCCACCTTGTACGTATTTTAGGATACAGAAATTTGTAGTAATTGCAGGTGTATTTTATAGGGGCAAAACCCCCCTTTTATTATCCGTAAAATTTTAAATAGGGGTTTTTCACTTTGGCGAGCCCCATCTTTGTCAAAGACCCACCTTGTACTTAATTAGGTACAGAAAATTTTCTGTAATTGCAGGTGTATTTTCGAGGTGCAAAACCCCCTTTTTTTTATCCTTTATAAATTTTAAAAAAGGGGTTTTTCCCCTTTTTCGCAGCCCAGTTTTGATCAAAGACCCAAAATTTTACTTTTGTAAGGATACAGAAATTTTTCTAGTATTGCAGGGGTATTATAGGGAAAACCCACCCCTTTTTTTATCTGTTAAATTTTAAATTGGTGTTTTTCACTTTGGCGCAGCCCATTTTTGTTCAAAGCCCCCTTGTAATTTTAAATTTGGATAAGAAATTTGTAGTAATTGCAGGTGTTTTTATAAGTGCCCAAAACCCCCCTTTTATTATCCCTATAACTTTTAAATAGCCACCTTGTACTTTAAAATTTGGGGTACAGAAATTTTGTAGTAACTGCTGGTGTATTTCATTTGGGGCAAAAACCACCCTTTTTTTTATCCCTATAACTTTTTAAAGCTTATTGCCGTGGGGGCGGTCCTAGTTTTTGTACACAAAAACGATAGAAAATTTTTTACAACTGTTCTCGTTTGCTTTCCCGAAAAAAAAGCAATTTCTCATCCCTGTACTTCTGAATAGTTTTTTGCGCTCGTTGAAACCAGTTTGGCGCAGAAGCGCACTTGTTGATATTTTTTGAAAACTATAATTCCTAGTCCCCAGGACAGTTGTAATCCCTGGGATAAGAAAAATACTATTGTTTTTTTCTTACGGTTCTTCCCCAGACCGCTTTCACAGGTATTCCTAAAAAATTTTAGTTTCTAAACCGGGTTTGGCTGAAGGAAATTAGAGGGATATCTTTGATTTGCCATTTTCAATAAGGATGTCAAAAACTCTTCCCTACCTTTTTAAATTTTTTTCTTTCTGAACATGGAGCGAAATGCAGGTGGAAAGCGAGAAAGGGGGGTTAGGACATGGAGGGGAGGGACGAGAAAGGGCTCCTTCCAGTGCTGACGACAAAAACGTAACCCTGGACGTCGGTTGCAGGCCCTCAGGCCCCTCATCTCTGGGTCCCTGTAAAATCTCAGTAACAACAGCATCGCCAATCTGTTCTTCAGTGGTTAATGCAACCCGCACCAACTCTTACTCCGTCCACCGGTCACAGCCCCAAAGTCATCATCATCATCGTCAGCTCGTCCAACATGAACGAAGGCAGCCCAAATGTCAAAATGTGTACCTACCCGTGGATAACCATTTTCTAAGACCTCTTTGTGACAAAATGTGGTTGGGGGCAAAGGCCTGTTAAAGACAGAGGCCAAAAAGGGGGATTTTGTCTGTCTGACCCAACGCTGATACCATCAGAAAAGGAGAAAAAGTCGGGCAATCGGCAAAAATCCTGGGCGGCGGAAACGCCCCCAGTGCCTGTTTCTTGTAGGCCGCAGCCCGGAGCAGAATGTCAGCATGAAAAAATCACCTGGTTTATGAGATGATGACGACATTGGGATTTCCCAAAGTGTCTTTTCAAAGAATTTGCTTTCGAGCGCTACATCACTGGACAGGGGAAGAAAGGGGTATGTCATTACGGGTCACCTCAAAAAGGGAGAGGGGGTCGCACAATCCGTGAGATTATTTTGCCGCCACGATCAGTGGGAAAAATGCTCCTTGCTTAAAAAGCCGTCAAAAGGTCCGGACCTCTTTAAGGGCCCTTTCTTTTTTGAGAAACCCTGATTCACCCCGTGATGTTATAGCCCCCCTTCCCGTAAAGCATCAGTAGAGGCAAGAATCTTAGGTGTTTAACCACCACCAACATGTCTAGTCACATGCAGCGAGTTGAAATGGAGGGAAGACTTGGCCAAAAAAGGCCACACCGATGCTGGGCTTCCAACCACTGTCACACCCTTTAACGATTTTTTGATGATCCAAGCGGACAGGAGTACTCCCCTGTGTAATTTTGACATCAGCCAGTGGCAGCTCATGCATGGCACCTGACGTTTGCTCAGAAACTTTGAGGAGGCCACGCTATTTGTCAGTTGTCAGGCCTACGGGATGAATAACGTCATTCCACTGCTTCATGTCCTTGAGCAGATGCTGCAAAATCTGTCTGGTCAGGGTACAGGAGACGTGGTGACTAATCTCATGGCCACATGAGTCCGGTGGGGGCTGAACTGGAGGAGGGGGACATTGTAGCACAAGCAGTGTCTGGTGAAATAGTGTTTTTTCTACTTAGGTGACAGGAGAGGAGGAGCAGGAGCAGCCGTAGGAGGTAGAGGGAGATGAGGAAGACGAGGCAGTTGACCCAGACACACCGTGGCAGTAAACAGTGGAGATGGAGGCAGGCAGTCCCTCAGAGTCACCATCCGGCAGAGGGATGACTTCTGGCTCTCAACCATCTTGGACCCTCCCTATCGGTCCAAAATGGGAGCCTTTTTTCCAGCTGAGAAATCCATATAGAGAAATCCTCCATGGTCAGTTGGTCGCTGCCTATGTGCGCCATTATTCGTCCTCTGGCAGGTCTGACTGGGGGATTCCACATTGCTCATGTACCACTGCCATGGCTGCTGTGGGGAGGTGGGGTGATAGGAGCTATAGCAGCTCCATCAGCAGCAGCCTAAGTCTGGAGTCGTTGATGAGCAGCTTCCTTAACCCGCCTAGTGAGGAGAATACTCGGCATCAGCAGCAGGATCTGGAGTAGAACCTGAACCAGCAGGTGGTGACCTACTTGGAAAGCACTCTGCCACCCCATGTAGAAGATCTGCTGGACTACTGGGCAGCCAAACTGGATGTGTGGCCGCAACTTGCCGAGTTTGCAGTGGAGAAGCTGTCCTGCCCGGCCAGTAACGTGGCATCAGATTGGGTGTTCATTGCGGCGGGGGCCATCGTTACCCCAAGGAGAAACCGCTTGTCCACCTGAAATTTGGAGAGACTGACCTTTGTCAAGATGAATCAGGCATGGATCGGCCAGGATTTCCACACACCAATGCCTTAGGAATCAGATTAGATCAGCCATGACGCCTCCCCAAAACTTTGAGAAAAGAGTCTGGATTCTAACTACCTGCCTCAGCCACTATTCTGATGCTGCCACCCGTCTGATGCCACACACCGCTCCCAGTTTCTCCATTCCCTACCACCTCTTTACCAGGGGGGGTTTTGCCCCCCACTTCCACCTCTGTCATTGTGCCATGTATGACCTCATGTGCTGCTGGTGCCCCACATCTGCCTTTTTTGCCACTCTCTGACCTCACCCCCTGCTGCTGCTGCTGCCCCCACCTCCACACTCTTTTTCTTTATCCCTATCTTTTTTCTGCCACATCCAGAATTTGTCATTGTGCCCCTCTGACCTCGCTGTGCTGCTGCCGTCCCCCCCAACTGTGTCATTCGGCACTCTGGGGGTTTTGATGTGGCTGCCCCCTCCCCACTGCGTCATTCACACTCTGTGAGCCCCTGTGTTGCTGCACCTCCAGAATTTGTCATTCTGCCCCTCCCCACCTCTTTACTGCGCTGCTGCTGCTGTCACCTCCACACTGTGTCATTGTGCCACCCTGTGAGCTCTTGATTTTGCTTCCACCTCCACACTCTGTCATTGTGCAAATCTGTGGGCTCCTGATGTTGCTGCCGTCACCTCCACACTGTGTCATTGTGTCACTCTGTGTGCTCCTTATGTTGCTGCTACCTCCACACTCTGTCATTGTGCCACTCTGTGGCCACTCATTCTCTGCCAACTGACCGCGTCCACTGAAACCCCCTTGGTTTTTAAATGCTGTTTCCCCCCTCCACCAACTTTCCTATTTTGCCCAAACCTTTGTTTTTTTTTTTCCCCTTCTTTTCGTCTGTCAAAGGGAATGAAAAGGATCAGGTTGTCTGATATTAGGTAGCCAAAAGCATAGGGGGATACAGAACACAGGGACATGCAAATATCCCATTTTTTCTGGTTTAATCCTGTTTTTGATCAACTCCTGTTTGTTTTTGCTTTAGCAATACTGATGGATTATCGACCGATTTAAAGCGGACACTGACGGAAAAAAGAAAAGGGGAACGATCAGTGATGTCAACCCAAAATTCCTGCTGACACCCTCTCCACTCTTTCAGGGGTTTTCTACTACATGTACCATTGTTTAAAGAAAGGTTTTTTTCTATCTGTGGAATCCCTTTATGTGGGTTGTTTTTGAGTGCGCTCTTTTTACGTTTTTAGTAGGACTTGGCCCTCACCGGGTTTTTTTCAAGCTGGCGCTGACATTTCCTTGTCAGGCTGTATTCCCACTTCAGTTATTTGGTCAGTTTTGCCCCTGTAACTGCCCAGAGAAGTGAAAAGTGAAACGATTCTAAGAGTGGCAGCTGTCATGTACGTGTCATACTAAAACATAGCATTGTATGAAGACCAAACCACGCTCCCTATGCATATTTGAGCATGGCACAATGTTCTACAACACCTTACAGGCTCTCTGCAGCCAGGAAATAGCTGTTTTTTAATGCGATTTGTCACAAATAAATTCAGGACGAAAAGAATTTTGTCGGAAAATTCGGCGAACTCGGCGAATAGAATTTTTGAGATATTCGCCCATCTCTAAAATCAAACCATAGATGTCCAGAAATTATGTGCAATAATAGGAAAAGAGGTAGGGGAAAAATATTGAAGACATTAAGAAAGAAAGGTGAAAAAAATCCATGTAAAGTCCTGACTAGGGATGAGCGATTATAATCGACAAAGTTGAAATCGGCACGGTTTTTAGGTTGATCGGAAATTTCCGATCACGCGATATTTTAGGTGAGAATCTGCGCATAATCTATTACTATCGCGAGATTTTCGCCGCTTCCTGTCATTTTGGTGGCCAGCAAATCAGCTTAGAGCATAGAGCAGGGTGAGCTGGGTGTGCAATGTCATGACTGTGATGTGTATGGTTGTCATTGGCTGGAAAAATCACATGACCTGGTTTTGCATAGAAGAGCGTTTCCTGTTCATCACCAGTGTGTCAGTGTCTCTCACTAGCAGGACGTGTGCTAGGTCTCTCACAATACAGCTCAGCTCAGAGACACAGTTCTTCACTTTAATCATACAGACAACTATGATTTTAGCTGTGAACATTAGAACATAGGTAGATTAGAGAATTTCAGTTCTTAGGTAGTTAGACAGAGACTTCTAAAGAAGCATCTAGCGCTGTACAGCTGCGGGCGGGGGGGGGCTGCGGGCGAACACAGACAGACTGGCAGGCAGGCTTTTGAAAGGAGAGTGTATAATGTGCAGCCCAGACTCTGCTTTGAGCCTGCATAGAAATGGCTTTTTTTACCAGTTTTTGGCCAGCACACCTCGCACCTGAGGTGAAATAGTACCTTTTATTTTGTGCAGCCCAGTTTTGTTCAAAAACCCACCTTGTACTTACATTAGGATACAGAAATTTGCTAGTAACTGCTGTTGTATTTCATTGGTGCAAAACCCACCTTTTATTATCCATATAACTTTTAATTAGGTGTTTTTCACTTTGGCGCAGCCCAATTTTGTTCAAAGACCCACCTTGTACGTATTTTAGGATACAGAAATTTGCTAGTAATTGCAGGTGTATTTTATAGGTGCAAAACCCACCTTTTATTATCCGTATAAATTTTAAATAGGTGTTTTTCACTTTGGCGCAGCCCATTTTTGTTCAAAGACCCACCTTGTACTTATATTAGGATACAGAAATTTGCTAGTAATTGCAGGTGTATTTCGTAGGTGCAAAATCCACCTTTTATTATCCGTATAAATTTTAAAAAGGTGTTTTTCCCTTTGGCGCAGCCCAGTTTTGATCAAAGACCCAAATTGTACTTATGTAAGGATACAGAAATTTGCTAGTAATTGCAGGTGTATTTCATAGGTGAAAAGCCCACCTTTTATTATCTGTATAAATTTTAAATTGGTGTTTTTCACTTTGGCGCAGCCCATTTTTTTTCAAAGACCCACCTTGGATTATATTAGGATACAGAAAATTTTTCAAATAATTTCAGGTGTTTTTTTATGTGCAAAACCCCCCTTTTATTTTCCG